>OU342745.1:77802852-77824030 GCA_910589775.1 Avena eriantha | reverse complement strand
AGAAAGCTTGATGGGGCAACAGCCCTAAATTTGTCCGGGATCTAGTGGTGAGATTTGGTCTCCCACACAGCATCATCACCGACACGGCAGAAATTAGTCTCTTAGAGAAGTTGAGGAGTACTGTCATGAAAAAGGCATCCGCCGGACCTAGCATCTGTGGCTCCCCTGTCAAATGGGCAGTTGAACGGCCAACGGACTAATTCGGCACAGAATCAAGCCACGCTTAGAAGTACCGCTACGTAGAGCAGCTGGAGCTTGGGTGGAGGAATTACCATCTCTCTGTGGAGTGGACGACAACACCCACAGTTCCACCGACTTGACTCCTTTCTTCAGGTTTATGCGAAAAGGTTGTCCTTCCATCCGACTCCTTCACAATGCACCCAGAGTCACCGCCTATACCGATGAAGCTGAAGAATCCAGACGCTTATCTATGGACCCCTCGAAGAAGAGCACGTGCTGGCATGCCAGAGATCCACCATCTACCAGTAGAAGCTACGTGGCCACCATAGTCGCCGTGTTAAGCATCGCTCGTTTAAGAGGGGGATCTGGTGCTTAGACTCAAGCATGAGAAATCACACAAACTATCCCTGCCTTGGGAGGACCATTCGTCATAAGCAAAACATTGCTCAATGGTTCCTATTACTTAGTTGATATTCGCAAGTTGAAAGATAGGCCAAAAAATCGCAATCGCAAGCAACATGACTCCGATGATGATTACCCCGGAGATAGATCGGCCATGGAACATAGCACAGCTACGTACTTTTACACTTAGCACATTTATATTATGTAATAAGTTTCTTATATGATCAATGAAATAAAGCATTTGGTTCACTCATATTCTTGAGATTTTTACCTCCTTTAGTTTTTCATTTTTGGATCATATAAACCCTTTATGCGCAAGTTTGCATTTGCACTTGTGAAAATTCCGCCTACGGGTGTTAGCTTAAGTTTCTGGTCTACACGTTTTCTGAAGTTTTTATGTGAATTCTGGAGTAGTGACTTCTTGACACTCGAAGCCGGCGATTTGCTCTTAGGTTCTTGACGGTGCTATTAAGCATCATCACCTGAGAGCATAGTTCTGTGCTACAAGTATTCCGTCTCATGAAAGGTCAAGCATACGAACCAGAATAATGGATAAGCCAACACTTGCTTAAAAAATATACATACTGGAAACAAATAAGTAGTAGGAAACTTGAGTACAAGTTTTTTCCGCCTTACAAACACATAAGTTTTTCCGCATACACACTTCAGAGATACATTTAATACAAATATTGTTTATGGCTCTACTACAGGGGACTTTGTTGGGGCATCATCAGCAATAGGAGAGCCGGGCTGGGAGAGATCATCAAACTCGGAAGGAGATGGGCTAGACTCAGAAGAAGCCATGTCCTCGTCTAGTATTTCAGCAGGAACAAATATGTTCGCCTTGACCATCTTGGCAACTTTGGTGTCGTAGTTGGCGAGGGAGTTCCAAATAGCATCTCTATCGATCTCTTTCCCTTCCTAGTCTAGCTTGGGCATACCGGAGGACACCAAGTGGATGTCGGCGTTGTCATAGTGTGCTTTGACCAAGGACAGGGTCATCCTTGCACCAGCCTAGACGCACGAGGCTTTCCAATATTGACTTTCTCGGGGTCCCGGTGTAGGATTTCTGCATACTTGGCCGCTGAGTCTGTCGCCTTGATGTTTATATCCCAAAGGCTAGGTTATCTCCTTCGCCTGTGTGATGGTGGTGTTGATGAAGTTGTCGGCAAGAATCATGCATTCTTTTGGATCCAGAGCACCTTCACCCATGTTGGTTAAACTAATTGGGGATGTGTTTTCGTCGGATACAAAGGTTCATGAGTACAAGTATTATAATTGCACATCTTACAGAATTGACAAAGTTAGAGGAAAGTTACCAAAGATGCTAGTATCCCCTTGCTTGCATGTCTCTGCCTTGATGTCATGCTCCTTCTGAAAGTCTTGAACATCTCAAGGTTTCTCTCATTCTGCTCTTTGGTAGCTTGGTTATGATCCTTGAGATGTGCAATATCTTTCTTCAGGCGTTGCATCTTGGTGTCAGTAGACACTTGCATAGCCTTCATCGCCTCCTCTTGGCCCTTGACAGCTTCAGCCAGGTCTTTCTTCAAGATTTTGTTCTCATCATCGAGCTGCTGAATATGCTTGGATTGCTCGACGATGCTCTTAGCTTTGGTAATGGCTTATGTAAGATGGAAAGTACAAAAGCATTATGAGAAGACGTAATAAATGAATCCATGAGGAAAAGTAAGGAGCTATAAAAAGAAACAGACTCTGGCTATTTTTGATCTATTGCTTCAGGAATGTTGTTTTACCCTATTCAGGGTCCAGTTCCTTCCGCAACGCAGCAAACCTCTCATTGGCGGCTATCCTTCGTCTATTCTCATTCTACAAAGAAGAAACATGCTTAGTTTGTCTAGAGCATCTAGTCAGAACTATCCAGTTTCAAGTACATGCTCAGGGGCTATAGTATAAGATTTTAAATCTTATCATTCTAAACTAGAAACTCAGGGGATACACAGACAAGTTCAACACTAGTTCTTTGGAGCACTTAGGCTAAAAACTATTGATACAAAATAAAAGAAGTGAAGTTTAAAAGAGCTCGGGGGCTATAGTGGAATACATTACAAAAAAAAGTGAAGTTTAAAGACTTACAATGGCATTTAAGATTATTGGCCAGGTGAGCATATGAATCATGGAAAGTTCGGGCATTGTTATAGATAGCATATGCCTGCTTGATGAGGTTATCCAGGCTCAATGTCGGTGCAGTCGCATCCAAAGGAATTGTAGAAGCCAGAGGCATGGATGAAGGCCTAGCCGCTTGCTGCGTGATCATGGCAGTTGATGGCTCAGAGGCTCCCGCCTTGTCCGTGGCTGCAGCTTCCCCTCCTCTCTTTCTGCTACTTGTTTCCCTTTATCGGTGGCATCCTAAGCCGGAGCTTTAGCCACTTGGAGAAAATACTCTCCTGCATTGCCTGTCCATTGGGAGCAATGTCCACGGCGGCAGAATCTAAGTCATCAATGATTCGATGGGCATCTATCTCCATGTCAGAGGCCTCAGGAATGACGGGGGACAAAGGTCCAGTGGGGCCCATAATAGTCTTGGAGGCAGGAGTAGAGAGAGCGGTGGCGGGATATGACTTGGCTGCTAGGTCCTTGTTTAGCATATCATGGATGTTTTTAGACCCTCCAACATCTTTGGAGGATCGCTTCAGACCAGCACCAGATTTCTTCCTAAAACGTACTCAGTATAAGTACAGGAATTGAATGGGTGCAGTAAAACTTACAAAGTCGGAGAATGAAGGTACTTACACCATAGCAGGCGCCTTAGACAAGGGGATGCTGGTGGATTTCTTCTTCTCTGCCTCTAGGGCAGCAGTAGATCGTCTGGAGACTCCAGTCTCTGATTTCTTCTTCTTCTTGGCCTCGATAGCAGCATCAGAGGTGGAGCTCTTTCGCTTACGCGCTACCGGAGCTGGATGATCCTTGGGAGTGTTGTGGTTGGATACCACCTGGATATCCAGCAGCCTGGGATCATAGACCTGGGAGGCCATCTGATCTTACGCCAAGGTCGCCAGCTGTCAGACAAAGGTGTGTTGGACTGATAACTTCAAGCCGGAAAAGCCTTAGGGTATATACATAACGAACAACAAAGGAAACAGAAGTTACCTCTTGGTACTTGCCACATTCAAACATGTCATAGGTGATCTTCAAGCCACGATTCCTATCTTTCACCTTGACTCTGTCCTTTAGCCGGAGTTTGATGGAGTCAGTGGAGTAGTTTTCCTGCAAAATACGCATGGGAACCTTCCGGCTCTGGGTGTACTTGCACATCAACTCGGCGTGATGTTGTAGAGGCTGGATCTGCCTAGTGAACCAGCACATGGCTAGGTCCAAGCCTTTAAGACCTCCGCCCACGAGCCATTCAATCTGCCTAATGGTGCGGTTGGCTTCATCATCGGACGGAAGGAAGGGTGGGGTCCTCCAGGTGGGTGCTTTGGCAGCAGCTCCATCGACAAAGTCAGGATACGTTTCAAGACGATCAGGCAGAGGAATGTTTGGGCCATAGAAATATGTGCATTGCTAGTTCTTGCATGATTCATGTCCTATGATATTGGGAAAGCGCCGGCTAGGCCGGATCTTAAAGCCAATGGTTCCACAAGTCTGCAATTTGTCCTTGGACTCTACATACTCTCTCTTGATGGTGAAAAATATAAAAATAGATCTAATCTAGGTTTGATGCCTAGATATCCTTCACACAAAGCTACAAAGTTACTAAGGGCGAGTATGTTGTTAGGAGAGAGGTTGTGGGGAATACCCCCGGAAGTGTTGGAGGACATCCAGGAAGAAGTCGGAAACTGACATATGCCTCGTACCAGCTGGGCTTTGAGGTATACCTTCTCTCCGGCTTGGGGAGAAGGAGTCACCTCGCCGGCCGGTGTCGGTCGCCAGCCTAGACCCTCCGCCGTGAGAAGATACCCCTTGGCGATGAGTTCTTCCAGATCCTCGGCGGAGAGGTCGGAGCCCCTCCACACTCCTTTCTGGGAGTCATTGTCCTCTTCGACAGCTTCTGGCACCGCCCATCCTTGGTCATCACCGGTGGTTTCCACCACGGTAGAGATAGGGACGACGACCCATTCTAGTGGGACCGTCACTCCCTGAGATGGCTCCCTAGTAGCCTCGGGAGTCGCCGTCGTTGAAGGGACAGAGCTGCTAGAGGCCATTGCGTAGCTGGGAGTGGGTGGAGAAAAGAGGAAGCTATGGCTAGGTTTTTCCGATGAGGAGCTCAAATGGGTGCGCGGCTGGAGGAAGACGAAGACGTAGGAGATAATGTGGGTAAAAGAAAATAACCTAGCCACACTTAAAATATATAGACCCAGTCAAGATCGTGCAAAGAGATCCAATGGACGGAGCATTGCCGACATGGAGATGAACATGCACGGTAATTTCGCCATGTCCTCTATCTTTTCTGATTTACCGTTTTGCATTTCACGCGCTTAAAAATAGCTAATGATTAATTCCTTGCCTTCTGTGAGTTTCGAGGTATCATAGGATGTACCCTACGTCATCCTCCTAATAGTTGCAGCGATGAGGTCACATCTGAAGATTCCATCGAACATGGAAGTTATCCGCCCTCTCAAAACAGAAACTCAAGGAATCTCCGCCTACATTACAAAGACGGAGAGGATTGCAGGGTTCTTTGGGAGACCTTTGAGATATTTCTTGATGGATTGCCAGCATCACATTGACGGAGCATTCAAGATTAATAAGCAAGTTGGCGCAAGATCTTGAAGTCCTCCGGGGGCTATTATTGGGGATATGCTAAATGGGTATCACCATAGCATGTCCATAATCCGAATAACCCGGGTGGCCCATAGTTGGTAGCAAGGCATATGGCCTGTTGGGCGACCCAGTTAGATGGATCCAGAAGGGAGGCCCATGCCGGATAAAGGAAGGCTACGCAGGAGTCACCGACGTACTCGGAGCCTTGGAGTGCAAGACACGAAAGAGTAGTTAGTATTGGTGTAGGACTCTTTACCTTGTCTGGCAAGGTCCTTTCCCTGTAACCCTAGGTTCTGGTGCCTTTATAAACCAGACCCGTGGGAGCCTTTAGGGCAACACTCACATACAACGTACAACGTACACCTCGCGCAGCGAACCGATCTCTATAACTCGGCGTATGCCATTATAGTGATTTATACCAGAAGTAGAGTTCTGCCACCATTGTGGGACTTGAACCTAGGTAAGGTGTGTTACCTCGTACCCGCCAACTCTCCTCCTTACCCCACATCTCTAAACACGCACTAGAGGACCCCTCCATGGTGTACTCGTCAGAAATACCACGACAAAGGGTTTGAAGTTCAACACATCCCTAGAGAAGATAACGAGAAAGCTGATGCACTATCAAGATTAGGGCTCTGCACAGAAGCAAGTCCCGGATGGTGCTTTTATGGAGCACCCAAAAGTTCCCTCTATCACAGCAGTTGATGAGGAGTATCTGACCAAATCTGACTCACCCCTCATTGTAGTTCTGGTTGTTATCCCTAGCTAGACAAAACCCTACCTTGATTTCTTGGTAGACGGAAATTATGCGAAGACAAAGTTCTGAGCCAGCAGATCATCCGACGAGCAAAATCCTACTCCCTCTGTTCAGAAATATAAGACGTTTTAGCTTTGTGAATCGAATGTATCTACATGTCTTTTAGTGTATAGGTTCATAGAGGTTCAGAGTGAACCTATACACTAAAAAGTGTCTCGATACGTTCATTTCACAAAGCTAAATGTCTTATATTTCTGAACGGAGGGAGTAGTATACGATAATCAATGGTGAGCTCTATAAGCGGAGTGTATCTGGGGTGTTTCAACGTTGTGTTTCTCCGGAAGAAGGAGTGGTAATCCTAAGGAAATCCATGAAGGCGAATGCGGTCATCACGCTGCAGCCAGATCATTTAGTGGCAAAAGCTTTTCGACACGGATTTTTCTAGCTTACAGCTAAGGCAGATGCCGAGAAACTGTCAAGACATGCAAATACTGCCAAAAATATGCCAATAAGCCCACGTTCTGGCTAATCAGCTTAGAACAATTCCGATTAGATGGCCCTTTGCGGTATGGGGCTTGACATGGTAGGACCATTTAAACAGGCACCAAGTGGATTTACCCACCTACTAGTGATGGTGGATAAATTTACCAAATGGATCGAGGCTAAACCTGTAACAAGTTGCGATGGAGTCACAACCAGAATTTTTGTGGGACGTCATCATCCGAATCAGCTATCCGCATAGTATTATTAAAGACAATGGGAGCAACTTTTCAATAGGAGAACTCGTGGAATTTTGCGAAGATCAAAAGATCCGACTCCATATTGCATCAGTCGCGCATTGTAGCACCTCGAGAAAACAACTACTAGAAAATCGCATGTTGTTTATACTTTATGCATCATCATGACATCATGCATATGTTTGCCTAAAACTATTTTCCTAAAGCCTATCTGGTTTTCTAAATAGTCCCCTTCTTTAATTTCAAATCAAAACCCCGGTCGCTTCCGGATATTTTGTTTGTCTAAAAGATATTGCAAAAGTGTTTAAAATAAGACTAAATAAATAAATAAAATTATTTTCTCAAACTGGGGGAGGCAGCCCAGCCGTTAGGCTAGGCCAACCCTGGCCCAACAAAACCAAGACCAAACCTAGCCTACCCCACACCAACGACAACCCCCATGCCCCACCTGTAGCCACTCACCCCACCTACCATCTAACCAGACCCAACACGAGAAGCCACCCATTCCGTCGCTGCACAGCACACAACACCGCATGACCCAGCCCCGATCCCTACGCCCACCCATTGTCGCGATTCTGCTCTGGCCCACCTGCTTCCCGCGCGGCCAACACGACATGCAAACCACCCCGGTTCCACCTAACCTCAGCCATAGGCACCCATCGCTCCAACCCGCCCAACCACCCGCCTCAAACCCCCACTCCCCCTCGCTCTTCACCTAATCCACCCCGCAATTCCTGTACATCCCGTCGCGTGACCGCCCCCGACCACGCGATTGCCCTCTCGCCTCCTTCTTTGCTCCCAACTACCCCCCTTCTCTCCTTGGCCCGGACCATCATTTTCATGCTTGACCGCCCCCAGAGCCCCTCCTCGTCTCTTGGATCCAGCAAGCCGTGGTCGCTGCCACAGCTCCCTAAGGTTATGCCTCTACGCGAGCCCCGCCTCTTCCCATCAGCACCACGCACCACTTCCCTGCCACCTTCCATCCCAGAGCTCCTGGCCGCACGCCCTCACCCGCATCTACCCCGCCAACATTGTTGCCCCTTCTACCTCGCCCTGCAGAGCGCCACCACTTGTGGCCCGAGCTTGCCGGCCTCCTACAATGACCCGCGCATCGTCTTCTCGCATGACCGCCCCTCTTTGCCACGAGGCCCAGCCTCCCCTGCTATACCACTGCAGTGCTGGCGGCAGGTCCCTCTTCACCATCCACCATGCATGCTGAGGCGATGGCATGTTCCGGACAGTCACCAGGCCCCTATCTATGGAGAATATCATTTCGCGGCCCGAAAGTTGGGGTGGCCAGGCAACGCGGTACCCAAGTTGATTTTTATCACCGCGATTTGAAAAGTTGGGGCGCCAATTGATGAGAGGGGTCTTTCGAGTGAATAATGGCCAAACCCAATATTTTTAAATCGCGCCCGTTAAGTCAAGATATTCCGTTACACTAGTTCCTGTTGTGCCCCTCCTTTGCTGGTCACTCTTCTTAGCCACCTTGCACGTGTCGTAAGGGCAAATCCATTACTGTACTTTCCTAACTCTCGACACTGAATCTTGCTATGGTGGCGGCGGTGGTCCCTTTCTCTTCCATTCCCCGACCCTAAATCTGCCAGGGCAGAGGACCTTTTTTCTCCCTCCCCCGACACTGAATCCGGCGACGGCAGCCCAACATGTCTTGCAAGGCGAAGGTTGTAGCTACGTCGCCGACTAAAAAGGGTCCGTCGGGGCCCAAGTCTGGGGCTCAACGCGTAGAAGCAGCGAGGTCTTCAACCCTGGTTAGCGAGGAGGCTAGCACGGATTCTGCTCCCAAGGTACCTACGAGCAGTGGGTTGAAGAGAAAAGCAAGGCTGACGGCGGATTGTTTGGCTCCGGTGGGCGGATGCGGCACTCAGATCTCGAAGAAAAAAACCCGGCAGAAGAGCGAGAGGTGAATTTTTCTTATCTGTGCCTTATCTTGCAAGTAGTTAGTTACGACATAATAGAATCGAATGAGCTGAAATGTTCCCCTCTTTAATCAAATTAGGCACAACTTAGATACAAGGGACCTATATGAGTTCACAGTTCATGTTCGGCAGTACACTACAAAGCTTGATTTTGGTTGCGAGAGGGTTGTGTTCGGGCAAGATGTGCATCTGCTTGTGAATTGCAAAGAGGTTGTGTCTGTTTCGTAGCTGGTAGATATGCTTGCCGCTAGAATTCCCTGGGGTTCTAGACAGAGGACAAAATTGGTGTGGCACAACATGAATGATACCTATCAGCAAATTGACCACTCCCATGAGCTTCAGATGGTTTGGGAGTATTGTGCAGCTAATCGTAAGGTGAAACTTGAAGCGATGATTGATGATATGTATGCAGATGCTGGAGATCTTGCTGCCAGAGCTTCTGCTCCTAAAGAATACGGACCAATAGATGCTGATCTAGATAAGTTCAGTATACGCACAGAGGTGGATTCATACATAGCAAAACTTGATGAGGGAGTTAATAAGCCAGTTTCGTCATGTACTGTGGAGATCACTGTCGATTCCAAAAACATAACTCTTGATGAAATGAGAGAGATGATCAATAAGGAAATCAGTATTAGCCCTAAGCAGATGGCAAAAATCCGGTGGTGGCATCATAACAAGCAGCAATTCATAGATGTTTTCGATACTGAAGATCTTATGCAGATTATGGGGCGAAAGAAGCGAACCAGGAAGGTGTTCTTCCTTGGTACCATTTGTGATGTTGTTGAACAGGTTATAGTGGATGTAGATGCCCCTGTAGTGGCTGGACAAAATGAGGTGGTCGACGTTGATGAGATCTGATGAGAGCTGCTACCATGGGCTTGTCATATGGACCGTGGGGTTCCCCCTGCCTATATTTGTAATATGACTGCTGTTGCATTTAGAGCGTGCTTCTGTGATTATGTTTGTTGAGAGATTGCGATATAATGTTGTGCGAGCTGTTTGAGATTTTCGGACATGTCACTCACTGAAACCATCGTTGTTGTAATAAGACATAAGTACATTGTAGTTGACATGATTATGTTTCTTAATATGACGTAAAGTACTTGTTTCTGTTATTATGTTTGTTGGGACATTGTAATGTAATGTTTTGTGAAACCATGACTAGACTAGTGATGCATAAATAAATTGTAGTTGACATGATTATGTTTTTGAGATGATGTACTGTACTTGTTTCTGTTATTTTGTTTGTTGAGAGACTGTAATGTAATGTGTTGTGAAACCATGACAGGACAAGTGAGTGTAGTACCTTGTAGTCGACACCTGATTTGTTTCTTGAGTTGATGTAATATACTTGTTTATGTGGTACGTTTGTTGAGAGATTGTAATGTGATGTTGTGTGAAACCATGTTGTGGTTATGTTGTTGGAGATTATAATGTAATGTTTTTGTGAAACCATGACTGAAGAAGTGATGCATAAGTACCTTGTAGTTGACCATGATTTTGTTTTCTTTGGATGATGTAATATACTAGTATGTTTTCGTTAGGAAATGAAATTGGGATGGAGGGGAGTGCAGGTTTAATATTTGAAATGAGAATGTGTGAAGAGAATCCATATCAGGCAGGAGACAGTAATCCAGGGAAGGGCATGGTATCCATTAAACTATTGTAACATGCCAATTTAGTCATCGTTGCAGCGGTAGAGGGCTACTCTCTCTCTCTCTCTATCTATCTCTCTCTCTCTCTCTCTCTCTCGCCGACGCCGATGATGTCTCCATCGCCTGCGACGACGCATTTGCCATGCTGTCCTTGAACGGCGAGGACGACCAGTCGAGCAGCGACAACCTTCTCTCTGACATCGAGTATTCCTTCCACGATGTGAGTTCCTCTGTTTTCCTAGGCTAGGGTTAGGCAATGGTAAATCTCTCGATCTGAGCTCCATATGTGCATGCAATCGTGTTCGATTTCAGCTTTGCGTTTACCTATAGGTACCAAGGACGATCTACAACTCCGAATGGGAGGGCCTAGATCTCGATGGAGAAGTGCCTTGTGACCATGGGCTAAAACTGAGGACATATGTTGCATTCGAAGGCAGTAACACTGGGAGTAGGTTTTTTGGGCTGTACAAATCAGGTTTGTTTACATTACGTGCAACTGTGACATGAAGTAAAATGTATCGTGCATGTTCGTAACACTATAGTGTGTGTGTTTTTAGGGTTGGCCCGGTGTGTAAAGCAGTAGAGTGGGTGGATCTTGAGTGGCCAGATGCACTTAAGAAATGTTTGGCACAGTTATGGGAGATGTATGAGTTGGAAAGGTCGGGGAGATTTACTGATGTAAGTGATGCAGCTGAAAAAAATTACAAGCTATCGGTATGAAATAAGGAGCTGGAACAAGAAATTGAGAATTTGCAGTCAGGGCTAACTGACGGAATCGATGGGAGCTTGGTTGTTGGAACTGCAAAGAAGCTTCAGGATAGTCACATGTTGCTGATTCATAATGCAAAAAAGGAGAGCGATCAGCTCAGGGAAGACAAGAAGAAGCTAGAGTACTGCATTGTAGATCTATTGAAGGAACTGAAGAAGGCGCGCGAGGGTGAACAAGGACAGACTATAGAGGATAAAGGAAATTCGAGCTAAATAATTTATGTTGTACCAATGCCTGAAATAGTTAATTGTAAGACTTGTAGTTGCGCTTTCCGAACTAAGCCAAACCCAATTCTCGAGCAAACTAATTTCAGACGAACACACATATCGTGCATAGAGTTAAGTTCACGCTTACAAAATCACCACTGCAGAGGATAAACCAAGGAGTTCAGTACTAAATAGACATATGTTGTGTTCAAGCGAGCCCTGGCCTGGAGCTGCCTATTTTCCTCCCTAAGATTGGCCAGCTCCTTCAGTACTATGTTCGTGCTTCAGCTGTAGGTTCTAGCGCTCCATCACGGATTGGAGAATTTTGTCCATAGCCATATGAATTTCCTTCAAGATCCCTTTCATGATCTCCGTCTGCTTCCTAGCCGAGGCGTGACCTTCACTGTGTAGCTTTGCCCAGTCGGCGTTTAACTCCTTCAGTTTCTAGCACTTGTCAGAAAGGACGGCGACTTCAGTGCGCAGTTGGTCAAAGGCCAGTTTCTGGGAATTCCGCTTCTCCCTTTGGATTTCTATCTTGTCATTTAGCCATGTCGCCAGGTCCTGGTCGATCTTTCGCCTCTTTCCCTACAACAAAAATACATAGTATGGTTTTTTCAGTTCACCAGGACAAGCTGGTTAGTTTCCATAATTAACTGAATCGACTAGTGGCACTGTCATAATTTCAAGGAAGAAGTAATCTAGGACTAATCAACATTTTATGAATCGACTAGTGGCACTGTCATAATTTCAATTTCGAAGACAAATAAGATTTAGCAGTTTAGTGTGATGTGGGGTTTTCCCAATATCACCAAATAGTAGTGGGAGAGTGGCAAACTCATAATGCAGAAACCCATGTCTAGATACATAATGGAAAGAGAACATGGTGTCCATTCATGAACATGAACACCAACACATGTCCAGATAGATATGGAGTTTCCCTAGGATTCTTATTGCACCCTATAATGGGAAGCAGACATGGGCATTGCTCCCTGAACCCTAAACATTACAAAAGGAGAGGAGGACGAACTGGTATTCGTGTCCCTGCTAACAGGAATCAGACTTGGGCATTGCTCCGATACGCCTCCAGACATGCCCTTAGCTCCTCGTTCTCTTTCCGAACACCCTCGAGTACGGTGATCCCTCTGCTCATGTCCGCCTTCATCACCTTGACTGCATCTAGGCAATGGTTCCTGTCATGGTGGGCTCAGATGGTAGCCTTGGTTTCCTCGACGCGTCCTCTGAGTGCCCTCGCTGACTTCGTCCTGCAGGAGAATGCACCTTTCCACGAGATTCTTCTTCTCCTCCGTGAGCTCGTAGATTATCTTGATGGCATGTTCTTGCCTGATCAAGTTACGGTCGAGTACTTTTTGCAGCCTAACGACGTCAAGTGCAAAATCTAGCGAGATCTCCTTCTGCATAGATAATTGCTTGCGTAGGCTCTCATTAGCTTGGGTGAGGGAGCGTGCAAGCTCATGTTGGTTGGCAATCTTGGAACTGATCGCGGCCACCTTCGCACGGTACTCGGCCTTCGATCGCTGCATCGTTCATGTTAATTGAAATAGTAATTCTACAATTACACTCCAGGTCCCAGGCGAATACTAATACAGATCAAAAAAATCCCCGTTGAATCTATTGGCCGCAGTGTTAAAAAATGGACCTAGAGATCTATTCATGACCACGATAATCTAATCCTAATCACAAAAAATCCATAGTGAATCTATGAACAGCTGCATTAAGGAAAGACCAAGGGATCCAGTCATATTCATGAAAACTAATACAACTCGCAAAAGAAGAAGAAAAACCAATGCGGGGCGGACATCATCTAAGAAATCCACATCATAACTTGGAGAAATAACAGCATGGAGATTTGCTACCTACCTCGCTGAGACATGGAACGGGGCCAAACGGGTCCTGCAACGCCTCCTTCGTGGTGGATTCCGGCTCCACGACCGACCTGTAATACGTAGAAGAGGAAGAGCTAGAAGAAGAAGAAAAAACAAGAAGAAGCTGATTAAGATCATGATGGAGAGGGAGATGGAGAAGAACTAGAATAAGGAGACCGTACCGGGAGGAGCGCTCGCCTGCTAGAACATTCGGCGCCATTGTAGGGGGAGATTGGGCCTCGATGAGAGGGTCGGCTTGAGCGGCTGGTAGAGAAAGAAGTGCCTCGCGGCGATTTCTCTCCCTTTTCTCCGCCAGGATCATCGACCGGCCTCTCCCCCTCCTCAGTGGAGCCATGGCTTGCAGGGTGAGTGTGGCGGCGGCAGGAGGAAGGAGATAGTGATTATTAGTATGGGAGAAGAGTAAGAGTACAGGCCGTGGTCTAGTAGTACTAGTACTATTATACAAGACCACCGTGTATAGTCTACCTTCTCAAAGAAGCCAGGGAGGCAGGGGTAGGGAATCGATGGACTTGTCTTTATTGCGATGGACACTTCAATGGTCTTCGGCGCCGCCCAAAATCCAGTATATAATAAGATGAGTGCGAGCCGGGTGGTCGTCACGGGAATCGGCGCGCACATCCCGCGTGCGTGTGTCATGAGTTGATGGGGCAATGACGCGCGCAACTGCTGCAACGATCACGTGGGCACGTCCAACTTCGTCGAACTCCACGTGACAGGCACGCACGGGATAATTACAAGTCTAGAATACGCTGTGCCACTTTTGTTGTGATCAAATTATGTTCAGTACGCGAGAAATTACTTCTTTCTTATTTTTTTTGATAATCGACAAATGCATGCGTGGACACGACGCACGAAACCGCTGCTCGTCCTTGATCAGATCGGCATCCCACTTTGTGTACCCGCCATCGACCATTCGAAGCAACTACCTCGAGAACGATGCCCCTTGCCGTGGCAATGGCAGGTCCAAGCCGTCCACTGACCGTCCTGCGTCCCCGGCTCTTCGCTGCATCGTCCGCGCTCGCGAGTCGCCTACTGAGGCAGCACGTCGTGTCTGACTGCGCCAGGATGGATCGACATTGGCACTCGAGGACACCGCGACGTCGAAGCTCGTACCGGCCGTGCAGGAGGAGTGTGCGGTACCTGCAGCGTCGGACGAGCGCAAAGTAGCATCCAGGACAGGGGCGCGTGTTGCACCAGCGAGTACGGATACGAAGAGGAATGAGAAGAAGACTAGGAAGAAGAGAGGAGATAGCTATTTGGACGAGTCCGACTCGGCCAACGAAGAGGCGTTCATCGATCAGTTGGAGGCAGAAGCGGAGGAGAGTAACGTGGACCCGTGGGACTACGAAGAGGAGGAGGAGGAGGACTCCGACGAGGGGATAGCGTGCTTATTCGAGGAAGGGGCGGTGTCTGATGTCTACGCACTTCTATTCTTGTAGACAGTTGTTGCGCCTCAAAGTGCACAGGTTTGTAGAACAGCAGCAAGTTTTCCCTTAAGTGGATCACCCAAGGTTTATTCGAACTCAGGGAGGAAGTGGTCAAAGGTATCCCCTCTCAAGCAACCCTGCAATCAAGATACAAGAAGTCTCTTGTGTGCCCAACACACCCAATACACTTGTCAGGTGTATAGGTGCACTAGTTCGGCGTAGAGATAGTGAAATACAAGTGGTATAGATAATTATAAGTGGTAACGGTGATAGAAAATAGCTTGACGGCGTGGAAAAGACTAAAGGCAAACTGAAATAAATATAGAAGCAAGCAAACATGTAATAGATCTAATAGCAAACGGTGTTTCAATGCTTAGAAATAAGGCCTAGGGATCATACTTTCACTAGTGAACACTCTCATATAAATATATTCTTCTTTATGATACTACGCTGAACTACTCTCCGGTTGGACACCCTAATCGATGGTAGGGCTATAACAACACACCTCAAAGTTCATCTTTCCCATCTAGATAACCGCACACTGTCACCTTGAGTACTAGATGAGTCCAACAAACACCACAATTTCATAAAGACATCCAACTCCAAATATAACTCATAACAAGTTTTTGTAATCTCTAGCCTAAGTGCCACCATGGTGTGCACGCTGTCACTTTCACACACATGGGGAGAGCAGAGATCTATTAAAGCACTTGAGTAGCAAGGTAGATCTATAGATTACAAGCTCATGATCTCAATAAGATCATGCATAGAGACAGATATGAACACATAGCTACCGGTAGAACCCTTAGCCTCGAGAGAGAACTACTCCCTCCTCATCATGGGAATCAGCAATGGTGATGGAGATGGTGGTGGAGATCGATGGAGATGGCTCCGGGGGCACTTCCCCGTCCCGGCAGGGTGCTGGAACAGAGACTTTCTGTCCCCCGAATATCCCCTTCGGTGGCGGCGGCGCTCTGGAACTTTTCGCGGATTTCTGATTGACTATCTAGGGTTTTTTCCTCGGGAAGAATATATAGGCGAAGCAGGCAAGGTCGGTGGCCGGCCAGGGGGCCCACACCATGCCCTAGCGCAGCCTAGGCTGGCCCGCTCCAAGGGGTGGTGTGGCCACCTTGTGGCCCCCCTTCGTGTCTCCTTCTGGCTCCGTGAATCTTCCGGGAAAATATCAACTTTGGCTTTTGTCCGGTCCAATTCCGAGAATATTGATTTTCTGACTTTCCTGGAACCAAAAACAGCAGAAAACGGGCAACTGACAGTGTGGCATCTTGTTAATAGGTTAGTCTAAGAAATCATATGAAAAGTACTCCAAAGTTGGAAAAAACACAAGAAAGTAGATAAAACCAAGCATGGAACATCAAAAATTATAGATACATTTGCAATGTATCAACATCCCCAAGCTTAACTCCTGCTCATCCTCGAGTAGGTCAGTGATAAAAAGAAAGAATAATTTTTGAGGTGACATGCACCATCATAAACTTGATCAAAGTATTTGTAAAACATTCAAAGCTGGGATCATAGTACTTCAATCATAACATGAAAGACAAAGTTCTAGCAATAAGACAAAGAAACTATGTTGCAACATGAAAAGGCATAAACAAAAGATTGATGAATAATAATGCTTTGCAAGACGTTTGTTTGTTTCACATAAAGAAAACATAGCATAGTAGTATTCAGCTTGTCCCTCATAGAGTAGCAAATATAAATGCATAGGACACCTTCAAAGTTCATAAGAGTGACTAGATACAAATAGTTTAAAACAAGCAATATCAAGGTATGCATCAATCAACTAGTCTTGGGACAGTGCACATAGAACTAAGAACGACCACTATGCTCTCAAAGTAGGTGCATAAAGGTAGAAGGTGGAGACTCAATATATAAGTGGAAGAAAGGCCTTCATAGAAGGAAGTAGGGATTCTAGTTTCATAAAGAGCTTCCAAAAATTATGGTACTTAATAGCTTTCAGCTCTCATTGCCCCTATCATAAGCATCTTGAAGTGATTAAGGTTAAAGTGAACAAACTATGGTGTGCATGCTTGACGAAGTATAAGTCAGAAATCTCATGTCCCTTGAATACGAGGGCCGCTCCTCATGCTACTCAAGTTTAGTCACCGGAAAGTTCTTGTCATCATAAGTACATGTGTATCATAGAGAACCGCCAACGGGGTACCCCTCGCCCGATGATATGGAAGAATCCCCATATCAAAATGACAAGGAAAGCAGACAACAAGCATCTTAGCAATCTTCTTATTTACCATGGGAATATGGTGCTATTTTCTCTCTTTACTCTTTTCATAATCTCTTTTTTTCTCTTTTTCTCTTTTTTTTCTCAATATAGGACTCTTTTTTTATAAGAAGAATGCTTCATAGACAACTCATTATGGTTACGATGCAGGTTTCCACCATGTCAGCATGGATTAGACCAGCGGCCCAGGCGTTTCTCTTACACATATAAATAACTCCATAGACTTACAAGCTCCCCTTTCATTTCACACCGACGTCATCCATAGTCAAAAGTGCATGATATCAACTAGGTACAAAGTACTAGTGCAATGTTGAAAGCGTTCCCCATGAAAACATGGCTCTGCTAATCCCCAGCAAATAAGTGCAAGCATATACAACATAGAAGACACAATGGTTCAAGTTTATTAAGTGCAAGAAAAGCAAGTGTGCCATCAAGTTCGTGAGAGCTTTAATCACTAGTTTTCTCATAACAAGTTTAATTTGGAAGGTAATCAAAAGCATGAATATACTTGGAATAGCATATGCTAGTAGGTAGGTATGGTGGACTCTTTGGAATAACTTGGTTTAAGGAGTTGGATGCAAGAGTGGAACTCATATTTGGTTACGGAGGCTAGCAAAAGACTGGGAGCGACAAACTAAGAGAGCAATAATGGCCATAATCATGTAGAGCGACAAAACATCATTGATCAAAGCACAAAGTGATACTACAAGTTGAAAACTAAAGGATCATAAAGGCTATGGTGACTTGAGATAGTCATAACATGGTGTGAGCATGCGCCAAGTCAACCCAAATAAAACATCAAAGGAGAATACCACAATACTATGCTTTAATATGCTAAAACAACGCATGATTGTTCAAAGGCACATTAACCAATCTCAATTGTTTATAACAAGTCATGATACAGGAAAGAATACTAAGCATAAAGCCAAAACAATATCAAGAATGGCATGACAAAGCATAGGCCACAGTGAAAAACAAGCTCCTTTTTACCACTTAAGGATGAACTTTCCTACTCTTTTCCAATCCAAACCAAACTATTTGAAAACCAATGCATGAAAGAGGGGGTCCAACCAATTTATTCAGAAAACTAAGAAAACCAAGCAAATGAAAACTAAAAACTAAGACGCTCCAAGAACAACACAACTGTGCATGAAACAATAAAAATGAAGTGTTTGGAAGAAACCTGGGATTTTTATTAATGAAGAGGGGAATGCCTTGGGCATCCCCAAGCTTTGACGCTTGTACTTCTCGGATATTTCTTGGGGTGACACGTGTGGCATCCCCAAGCTTGAGCTTTAGTCTATCCTTCATCTCATTACTCATTCCTTCCATACACCTGAAATTTTTCCTTCATACAAAACTTCACACAATCTTTATTAGCAACATTAGTGCACTCAAGATAAATAAGTCTCAAGGTTCAGTTCTAACACGAAATAAACTTCCATTAGAACACTAGCTACTGTAGCACTTTCCTCAAAAATCTCAATTCCCCAAAGAACTCAAAAAGGAACCACCAAGAAGCAAATGCAGAAAATAGCAGAAATCTGTCAAAACAGACCAGCAGGTAAAGATGAATTTTTTCGAAGCCCTTCTATTGCTCAAATAAAAAATTGTTGAACTAATGAAAGTTAGATAACAACCTGGGGCAGAAGCACAAAAATTCACGCCTCAAAAAGACGTACAGAGATTTTACAAGAATTGTTACGGTGAAGCACAGAAATCTGTTTCAGGACATCAACTTTCCCAATCATTACATCTCTCTCATTAGAGGTTACTCTTGGCACAAAAAGCAAAAAAAAGGATAAGGAGTGGTTATTACTGAAGTACTAACTTCCAAGACTCATCTAAAACTTTTGGGTTATCTCCCAATAAGTACTTTTCTTTAACGCCTTTAAGTTAGGCATCATAGTTTGAGAAGATTCTCACATAAGAAATATGAATTGAAGTAAAAGAGAGCATCAAGAAGAAAATTCAAAGCACATTTAAGTCTAAACCACTTCCTATGCATAGGAATCTTGTAAATAAACAAGTCATGAAAGCACAAAGGAACAAGCATAGTAAAGGAAAACAAGTGCAACTTCGAGACTTTCAACATAAAGAGGGGAAACTTAATATTATTGAGATGCATAATACCATGTTTCCCTCTCTCATAATAACTTTCAGTAGCATCATGAATAAAATTAACAATATAACTATCACAAGAAATATTCTTATCATGAGCCACATGCATATAATAATTATTACTCTCCACATAAACATTGTCATTCTTATTAACTGTAGTGGGAGCAAATTCAACAAAATAGCTATCATTATTATTCTCATCACCATAATCATCAAATATAGTAGGCATATTGTAGTCATAATTAATTACCTCCTCAATAGTAGGTGGACTGAAAATATCATATTCATCATTATAATCATCATATATTGGAGGTTTGGTATCATCATAAGCAATAGAATAGCTATCTTCCAAAGCTGGGGAACTAAAGAGATCATTTTCATAATAACTAGCTTCCCCAAGCTTAGACTTTTCCATAGCATTAGCAATAATGGTGTCCAAAGAATTCATACTAATGACATTGCTATTAGCATGCAAATAAAGTTCCATAGGTTTTTTAATTTTCTCTTCAGACACTTCATGTCCTAACTCAAGATAAATACTATAAAGCTCTCTAATTTTGTTGTTGTTTTCCATTAAGCCTAACTAGTGAAAACAAGAAACAAAAAGACAAAATTGCAGAATCTAAAGGAAATAACTTCGAGCACTCACAACGGAGGATGTGAGTACCTTTTACCTTACCTCCCCGGCAACGGTGCCAGAAAATAGACGTTTGCCGTGGGAGGTTCTTCTTCTTTCATCCTCCGGTGTGAATACCTTTTACCTTACCTCCCTGGCAACGACGCTAGAAAATAGCTTGATGTCTACGCACTTCTATTCTTGTAGACAGTTGTTGCGCCTCCAAGTGCAGAGGTTTGTAGAACAGCAGCAAGTTTTCCCTTAAGTGGATCACCCAAGGTTTATCGAACTCAGGGAGGAAGTGGTCAAAGGTATCCCCTCTCAAGCAACCCTACAATCAAGATACAAGAAGTCTCTTGTGTCCCCAACACACCCAATACACTTGTCAGGTGTATAGGTGCACTAGTTCAGCGAAGAGATAGTGAAATACAAGTGGTATAGATAATTATAAGTGGTAACGGTGATAGAAAATATCTTACGGCATGGAAAAGACTAAAGGCAAACTGAAATAAATATAGAAGCAAGCAAACATGTAATAGATCTAATAGCAAACGGTGTTTCAATGGTTAGAGATAAGGCCTAGGGATCATACTTTCACTAGTGAACACTCTCATATAAATATATTCTTCTTTATGATACTACGCTGAACTACTCTTCGGCTGGACACCCTAATCGATGGTAGGGCTATAACAGCACACCTCAAAGTTCATCTTTCCCATCTAGATAACCACACACTGTCACCTTGAGTACTAGATGAGTCCAACAAACACCACAATTTCATAAAGACATCCAACTCCAAATATAACTCATAACAAGTATTTGTAATCTCTAGCCTAAGTGCCACCATGGTGTGCACGCTGTCACTTTCACACACATGGGGAGAGCAGAGATCTATTAAAGCACTTGAGTATCAAGGTAGATCTATAGATTACAAGCTCATGATCTCAATAAGATCATGCATAGAGAGAGATATGAACACATAGCTACCGGTAGAACCCTTAGCCTCGAGAGAGAACTACTCCCTCCTCATCATGGGAATCAGCAATGGTGATGGAGATGGTGGTGGAGATCGATGGAGATGGCTCCGGGGGCACTTCCCCATCCCGGCAGGGTTCCGGAACAGAGACTTTCTATCCCCCGAATATCCCCTTCGGTGGTGGCGGCGCTGTGGAACTTTTCGTGGATTTCTGATTGACTATCTAGGGTTTTTTCCCCGGGAGGAATATATAGGCGAAGCAGGCAAGGTCGGTGGCTAGCCAGGGGGCCCACACCATGCCCTAGCGTGGCCTGGGCTGGCCCGCTCCAAGGGGTGATGTGGCCACCTTGTGGCCCCCCTTCGTGTCTCCTTCTGGCTCCGTGAATCTTCCGGGAAAATATCAACTTTGGCTTTTGTCCGGTCCAATTCCGAGAATATTGATTTTCTAACTTTCCTGGAACCAAAAATAGCAGAAAACAGGCAACTGGCACTTTGCCATCTTGTTA
>OU342745.1:77773098-77801852 GCA_910589775.1 Avena eriantha | reverse complement strand
TCGGAGACCACACATGGATCCACCGGTGTCATTGCATTGCATGTTCTGTTCACTAACAACAACTGGAGTCATTGCATGTGTGTTCTTTTCAGTAACAACAATTGGAGTCATTGCATGTGTGTTCTTTTTACTAACAACAACCAGAGTAATTTCATGGATGTTCTTCTCACATACCACCCATGGATCCACCAGTGTCATTGCAGGTGTGTTCTTTTCACTAACAACAATTGGAGTCATTGCATGTGTGGTCTTTTCACAATCCACCTATGGATCCACCAGTGCCATTGCATCTGTGTTCTTTTCACTAACAACAACCAGAGTCATGTCATGGCTTTGTTCTCACATACCACCTATGGATCCACCAGTGTCATTGCATGTGTGCTGTTTTCACAATCCACCCATGGATCCACCAGTGTCATTGCATGTATGTTCTTTTTAGTAACAACAACCAAAGTTATTGAAATTTGTGTTCTTCTCACATACCACCTATGGATCCACCTGTGTCATTGCATGTGTGTTCATTTCACTAACAAGAACCAGAGTCATTGCATGTGTGTTCTTTTCACATACCACATATGGATCCACCAGTGTTATTGAAATGCGTGCTCTCTACAAATACCACACATGGATCCACCAGTATCATTGCATGTCTGTTCTTTAAACTAACAACTACTGGAGTCATTGCATTTGTGTTCTTCTCACATACCACCTATGGATCCACCAGTGTCATTGCATGTGTTCTCTTTTCCCAATCCACCTATGGATCCACCAGTGTCATTGCATGTGTGTTCTCTATAGAGACCACACATGGATCCACCGGTGTCATTGCATGTATGTTCTTTTCACTAAGAACAACTGGAGTCATTGCATGTGTGTTCTTCTCACATACCACCTTTGGATCCACCAGTGTCATTGCATGTGTGCTCTTTTCACAATCCATCTATGGATCCACCAGTGTCATTTCATGTGTGTTCTTTTTAGTAACAACAACCAGTGTCATTGCTTGTGTGTTCTCTTCAGAGACCACACATGGATCCACCAGTGTCATTGCATGTGTCTTCTTTTTACTAAAAACAACCACAGTCATTGAAATGTGTGCCGTCTTCAAATACCACACATAGATCCACCTGTGTCATTGCATGTATGTTCTTTTCACTAACAACAACTGGAGTCATTGCATGTGTGTTCTTTTAACATACCACATATGGATCTACCAGTGTCATTCCATGTGTGCTCTTTTGATAATCCACCCATGGATCCACTAGTGTCATTGCATGTGTGTTCTTATTAGTAACAACAACCAGAGTCATTGAAATATGTGTTCTTCTCAGATACCAACTATGGATACACCAGTGTAATTGCATGTATGTTCTTTTCACTAACACCAACGGGAGTCATTGCATGTGTTTTCTTTTCACATACCACATATGGATCCACCAGTGTCATTGCATGTGTGCTCTTTTCACAATCCACCCATGGATCCACCAGTGTCATTGCATGTGTGTTCTTTTAGTAACAACAACTAGAATCATTGAAATGTGTGTTCTTCTCAGATACCAACTATGAATCCACCAGTGTAATTGCATGTATGTTCTTTTCACTAACACCAACTGGAGTCATTGCATGTGTGTTCTTCTCACATACCACCTATGGATCCACCAGTGTCATTGCATGTGTGTTCTTTTCACATACCACATATGGATCCACAAGTGTCATTGAAATGTGTGTTCTCTACAGAGACCACACATGGATCCACCAGTGTCATTGCATTTATGTTCTTTTCACTAAAAACAACTAGAGTCTTTGCATGTGTGTTCTTCTCACATACCACCTATGGATCCACCAGTGTCATTGCATGTGTGTTCTCTTCACAATCCACACATGGATCCACCAGTGTCATTGCATGCGTGTTCTTTTTAGTAACAACAATCAGTGTCATTGCATGTGTGTTGTCTTCAGAGAGCACACATGGATCCACTAGTGTCATTGCATGTGTTTTCTTTTTACTAACAACAACCAGAGTCATTGAAATGTGTGCTATCTTTAGAGACCACACATGGATCCACCGGTGTCATTGCATGTATGTTCTTTTCACTAATAACAATTGGAGTCATTGCATGTGTGTTCTTTTCACATACCACATATGGATCCAATAGTGTCATTGCATGTGTGCTCTTTTCAAAATCCACCCATGGATCCACCAGTGTCATTGCATGTGTGTTCTTTTTAGTAACAACCAGAGTCATTGAAATGTGTGTTCTTCTCACATACCACGTATAGATCCACAAGTGTCATTGCATGTGTGTTGATTTCACTAACAAGAACCAGAGTCATTGCATGTGTGTTATTTTCACATACCACATATGGATCCACCAGTGTTATTGAAATGCGTGTTCTCTACAGAGACCACACATGGATCCACCAGTATCATTGCATGTCTGTTCTTTAAACTAACAACAACTGGTCATTGCATGTGTGTTCTTCTCACATACCACCTATGGATCCACCAGTGTCATTGCATGTGTGTTCTCTTCACAATCCACACATGGATCCACCAGTGTCATTGCATGTGTGTTCTTTTTAGTAACAACAACCACTGTCATTGCATGTGTGTTCTCTCCAGAGACCACACATGGATCCACCAGTGTCATTGCATGTGTGTTCTTTTTACTAACAACAACCAGAGTCATTGAAATGTGTGTTCTCTCTCCAGAGACCACACATGGATCCACCGGTGTCATTGCATGTATGTTCTTTTCACTAACAACAACTGGAGTCATTGCATGTGTGTTCTTTTCACATACCACATATGGATCCACCAGTGTCATTGCATGTGTACTCTTTTCACAATCCACCCATGGATCCACCAGTGTCATTGCATGTGTGTTCTTTTTAGTAACAACAACCAGAGTCATTGACATGTGTGTTCTTCTCACATACCACCTATGGATCCACCAGTGTCATTGCATGTGTGTTCATTTCACTAACAACAACCAGAGTCATTGCATGTGTGTTCTTTTCACATACCACATATGGATCCACCAGTGTCATTGAAATGTGTGTTCTCTACAGAGACCACACATGGATCCACCAGTGTCATTGCATGTCTGTTCTTTTCATTAACAACAACTGGAGACATTGCATGTGTGCTCTTTTCACAATCCACATATGGATCCACCAGTGTCATTGCATGTGTGTTCTTTTTAGTAACAACAACCAGAGTCATTTCATGGCTGATCTTCTCACATACTACCTATGGATCCACCAGTGTCATTGCATGTGTGCTCTTTTCACAATCCACCTATGGATCCACCAGTGTCATTGCATGTGTGTTCTTTTTAGTAACAACAACCAGTGTCATTGCATGTGTGTTGTCTTCAGAGACCACACATGGATCCACCAGTGTCATTGCATGTGTGTTCTTTTTACTAACAACAACTGGAGTCATTGCATGTGTGTTCTTTTCACATACCACATATGGATCCACCAGTGTCATTGCATGTGTGCTCTTTTCACAATCCACCCATGGATCCACCAGTGTCATTGCATGTGTGTACTTTTTAGAAACAACAACCAGAGTCATTGAAATATGTGTTGTTCTCACATACCACCTATGGATCCACCTGTGTCATTGCATGTGTGTTCATTTAACTAACAACACCCAGAGTCATTACATGTGTGTTCTTCTCAAATACCACATATGGATCCACCAGTGTCATTGAAATGTGTGTTCTCTATAGAGACCACTTATCGATCCACCAGTGTCATTGCATGTGTGTTCTTTTCACTAACAACAACCAGAGTCATTTCATGGCTATTCTTCTCACATACCACCTTTGGATCCACCAGTGTCATTGCATGTGTGTTCTCTTCACAATCCACACATGGATCCAGCAGTGTCATTGCATGTGTGTTCTTTTTAGTAATAACAACCAGTGTCATTGCATGTGTGTTCTCTTCAGAGACCACACATGGATCCACCAGTGTCATTGCATGCGTGTTGTTTTTACTAACAACAACCAGAGTCTCTTTTTACTAACAACAACCAGAGTCATTGGATGTGTGTTCTCTTTAGAGACCACACATGGATCCACCAGTGTCATTGAAATGTGTATTATTTTCAACTACCACTGTTGGCCACAAACAATCGGGGCGCAGAACTAACCAGCAACCGCTCTGGGCTTCTAGAAGACCCGATCCCCGATTGTTAGGCGCCCTTGGATCGGGGTGCGTGGACGATAGTGATGTCCTTCGCGAGGGCGATCCGCGAGAAGTCTGTTCTGCGAGCTGATTGGCCGTGGCAACTACGCTGGGCCTACGTGCTTGCCCTTATCCCGTTAACCTCGGGGCCGGAAATCAGATCGTGTTCCTTCATCGCCATGGAGAGGGAGAGGCCCAAACTCAGCTTGCACGAGGCTCAGATGTTCGCCCACTACGACATATTCGCGACACCGTTAGCGAGGCTTCCGGCCGGCTTTGAGCTCAGCTACGTCAGGGTTCCTGTCGTGCTGCTCTTGCGCGACAACGCATTGGCGAGGAAAATCGAGGAGCGCTGCCGCTAGCTGTCGGAGCGGAAGAGGGCAATGGTGCGGTACTCGCGTACGAGCGCATACTAGCGAAAGTTGTTCAAGAAGAAGCGGGCTGTGTTGATTGAGCTGTGCGGAACCCACCGGCAGGAGATCCACCCGGATCTGCGCAACCCCGAAGGGAGGCAGCGCTTCTGGGCAGTGCCTGGGCGTACGACCTCCACCATTATTGATGTAGCGCGCCGTGAAGAATCCATGAGGAGGAGGAACCCTGCCGGGAACATCGGCATCAATTCCGACACGGAGGAGGCTGGCGGCGACGCGGACAACATCATCAATGATGGAGACTGCGAGAGCGTCATAGTCGATTAGGGCCACTTAAGCATAAATTAAATCTATGTACAGTATCTTAATGCACACTTTGGATCTGGGTCACCTGAGTCATGGTTGATTATCGTCATAATCTATATATGTTGGCCATGTTTTAGTTGTGTTTGTCTTTGAAACTAGTCAATCAAAACTGGTCTGATCCTAAAATTAAAGTTCGCGCGTTCCCTAGCATATCTGATGGGACAATACGCTGACTCTACTCCCAGCACTTGATGGCACAACCGTAATTTGGAGTGCGCCTGAGGAGAAGGGATCGAGCGTGTTGTAATAGTGTACTACTCCTGTCCAGATATAACTGACTTAGTTTTTTAGATATTTAATAAATGTGTCTATACCCAAAACATGTCTAGATACATGTTTTAGGTTTCTCTGTCTTTCAAACTAATCAAAAGTCGTCAAATCCTGAACAAACAAAGTCATTGCGTTCACACCTGATGGGACAATACGCTGACTCGGGTACTTGATGGCACAACCATAATTCTGGAGTGCGCCAGAGGAGATGGGAATACAAGGGAGATGGGAACTAGTAGCCGCGTCCAAACGCAGGTAAAAAATTAATGTAATAATATTTAAAAAAAATGTAATCTGGTCCACATGACCCCATCACAGACACGTTGCACACGCTAGATATAAATAAAGACGACACGTCTAGTTTAGTTTCAATGATATAATTCAACATACGACGTTACTGTGCCCGCATCTTTCTGCTCCTCTTATTAGTATGCTAGCCCACGCTGCATTAAGCATCAGTTGATGAGGATAAAAAATGATAAAATGGCAAATAAAACAATTTTTAAGCTTACCTCTCATCTGGAGAACCGTACAAAAATTGAAATTGGTAGGGATTTATTATTTCTCCTGTAGTTAGCCGAAAGATCCTCAAGAACATCCTCAATCACCCCTGCAACTTCTTCATATTCTAATACACCTCCATTATTTGCCCTTTCCTCCCTGTTCTGCTTACCCTTTTGTTTCTTTTCACACCCTTTTCTCACCGGCACCTCCACTTCTTCATAAATTGGCTTCTTACGTACGTTTTCCTCCGAGTGCTCATCATCGTCTTCGCGCTGCTCTTCCACCAGTTCTGGCTGAGAAGCCTCATGTTCTGCCACCGGGGTGTGAACAGGGACAATAGCATGTGTAACTGGGTTTTTGCACAACCTCTTGATATGGCCGAATCCGCCACAACGTCAGCATTTCCTTTTCCTAGCTCCCAGCCTTGGCCCTTTATCAGTGTAGGCTTCGATCCTTAGCTTTCTAGGCCTCCCACGTGGCCTCCTAAGAACTGGTGGTTGAAGTTTGAACCCTGGATCGACAATCTCCCAATCATTTTCATCGGCCATAGGTGGTACGTTTTCTGCATAAGTTGTAGCAAACTTGTCCATGAAGAAATAGTTGTCGACATAGTTCTCTATTTTAGCTCCATTACCTCTAAGCTGTAAGATGAAGTAAATTTCATGGTGACATGGCAGGCTAGTAATCTGCCACTGCCTACATGAACAAGTCTTGTTTCCAATGTCTAGAGTGTACCTCCGTTCACTTCCATGCTTGTATTCTGCATAAACCTCAGCCAATGTTCTGGAACTTCTGACCACCCTCATCTTTATCGTTCTCATTGCCTTGGTTCTTGCACAAATTCTTTTATGGCCTAAAAATTTTCTTGCACAAATTCTTTACCTTAAATCTATCTTCACCATTATGCACTGTCTTATTGCATCCAACAAAATAACAATTCCAAGTGCCTTCATGCCCAAAATCTTATCATTGAAACTCTCTGCCAAATTATTGCATACAAAATCCACCTTGCTTAACTCACCAAACTTGCTTCTGGCCCATTGCTTGATGTGATGTTCCTCAAGGTATTTTTCACCTTTGGCACTACATACATGTTCTGCAAGTAAGTAGCATGCGTGCTTGGGATGTATGTGTATGCTGATCGTGAGAAGTCCTCTTCAAAGATCTTTCCTTTGAACTTCTTCGTGAAGTTAGTAGCGAGCTGCTGCATGCATTCCGTATGCTCAACCCCAGGAAACACAGCATCAACAGCATTCTCAAGACCCTCGGATGCACTGGTGTGTATCACCAAGCCTTCAGGGTGACCAATTACTTCCCGTAGTCTCTGCATGAACCATGTCCAGCTTTCATTTGATTCACCCTCAAGAACAACATAAGATACGGGTAGAAGCCAATTATACGCGTCCAAAGCACAAGCAGAAGCAACATGTCCCCTGAACTTCCATGTTAAAGAAGTTGCGCCTATTGCCAAGTATGGCCTACAGTCGTCTAGGAACCCCTTCCAGCATGCCTTTAGGCAGACAAAACATATCCTGAAGCACATCTTATCTGCCTGCTTATACCTGACCCCCCTCGAGACCTTTTCTCTCCCTTTCACAACCTCGTAATCTATGTCAACAACACTACCAGGTGATGTTTTCTCTACCTAAGCTTTGAAACTATACAACATATGAAAACTGCCATTCCACTTGCCTTGAATGAAGTCTAGAGCCATCTCCTTCCCATCAAAGACTCTGTGATAAGGAATCAGAACGTTAAACTTTTTGCTAATCTTTGCTCTGAGTTCAGCAGGTCCAATGTTATGATCCTGCCTCACCCAGTCAAGTACAGTAGCAGCAATCCACTTGGTAGTCGCCGGTCTAATTTTACCACTTAAAGAAGTATTAGGGTAGTTGTGTTTCTTCGTTTTTACTTTGATCTGCATTCGATAAGAATCCAAATAATTCAGAGCTAGTTATCAGCAGAATAAATATGAGAAAGACTGAAACTAAATATAGCTATTGCAACCTGAAATGGGTGTCCACCCCGCATTGGAGATGCATGTAATCTCCATTTACACACATTACTTTCCCTACAGTGCACCCTAAAACTCTTTTGGTCGCTCTTTTCAATGATAAATTCGAACCCAACTCTGATTGCATAGGTTGCAACTGTATATCTGCAGTCCTCCACATTATCAAAGACATTCCCCTCATCAATTGTAGGATTGTCCCTGCCAAAGTGTATCACTGGCCTGTCCACGCCCTCGTCGTTGTATCTACATCCCATTTTCACATCTTCAAATTCCTCTTCCTCATCAGTCCCATAGTCAGGCTCAAAGTTCGAATCAACCAAATATTCCCTACTCTCCATCCTATCAGGGTCAGCAGCCACGTCTGGATATGCTTTCTCATCATCATCCACACCGCCACACGTTTCAGTGCCTTCATGCTCGCTTGACAAAGCATCATGCTCAAGGACAAGCTGTACAAACGTCCTGTGGTTACCAACACATATCCTTGCCATCACCACGGGACTAGAAACGCTAATTGGGGTATGCAGATAAGGAATCACAGTTCTTACCCTTCAATGTGGACGCATGGCACCTTCTCCGGGGTCCATACCTCCAAAGCTCTGCACCCCGCTTCCTCTCCCCCCGTTTCATTGTCCTCTGTGCTCTCCAGACTTGAAGGAGATTTTGTGCTCTCTAGCCGCGCAAGATCCATATCCGTGCTCTCAAGCCTCGCAGGATCCATCTCCGAGCGGGATCCTGATCACCAGCGTCGTTGGGGCCCCTAACCCAACGGACGACTCTCGGTTTTCGTTTCCAGACGCGCCTGGGCGGTGGGCGGCGGCAAGGAGACAGGGCACGGAGGGGAGGGGACATGAGGGGATGGCAGGGAGGGGAGGGTCAGAGGACGATGGTCCAAGGGGATGACGAGAGCGGTGCACGACTGAGAGGAGGGGCGGCGGCAGGAGCAGAGGAGAGGAGCGGAGCGGAGCTAGTTGCGACAAAGCATGGAAAATTGCACAATAATGTGTTGGTGGGCGGCACCAGCCCTCGAACCTGGGACGCGCGCCGTCGTAGGTGGACGAGGTGGGCCCGCCTGTCAGAAAACATGCCACCTGTTAGTGCATTATGCACGGGGAGCACTTCACGGAATTTTTTAGTAGGTCCCATGTAGCACCCCAATTGTCTAACAATTGTAATGCTACTTGTCCTAGTAAGATATTGGCTACTTCATAGATATTATTGTTGCATCATAATTATATCATGCTCATGTCATCATGCCACCTTGCATTTGAGCATCATATAAAACCCTCTTTCTTTTGGTTTTTCTCTCATATGCATTATTAATTGTATTTGCCTCTTGATATTGTATTTTGTTATTGATATATTGTCTAAATGCCCAAGTTGAGTTGGGGGCATATCTCTTATTTCATTTCCATCACCTTGCTTTTCCATCACTTTATAATCCCACCATCCCATTAACCATGAGCTTGTTTCTCTTTCTTTGTTACTTAATTCTAGCTCATGTAGTTTGGGGTGGATTAAATCCTCTAAATTCTTGTGCTTGGTTTTATCTCCACTTTTGGATATGCATAGAGTAATGCCATAATATTATTATTGTTGTCACAAAATAAATAATGGCATTATTATTTTGCATGGGCCATGCACAATTCTTCACCACCTTTTCTCTCCATTGGTTTTTCTTTGGATTTAATGGATCCTATCTTGGGAGGCCATCTTCTACCACTCCACCATCCCCATACTCCTATCCACCTCTTATCCTCTTATTTTATTTTCTCCATGCACTAACCATATGTGGACTTTTTCCACCTAATTCTTTTCTTCCTCCTTCTTTCTTGTTTCACTTCCACACTAGCTCATGCAAGATCAAGCTTCATTTTTCCTCTTGGGTTGGCCTCATAAACCAAATTAAATTCTAAATATCTAAAACCACCTAATCTAGCTATTTTCTCTCTCTCTCTAATTTCTCCTAAACCCTACCCTACCCCCAACTCTCTCTCTTACTCTCCCTCTCTCTCTAACCTGCTGAGCACCACCTGGCCACCCTCTCCCTGGCCCACACCCAGCCACCCTAACCCTAGCCCATGCCCTAACCCGAGCTCCATCTAACCCTAGGCCGAGCTAGCCTCCCCTCCTCTCTTTATTTCTCTACCGCCATGCTGGCCCCACCCTGCAGCCGTCCGCCGCCCTGGCCCACCTGCAGCCCCTCCCCGCCGTGCCTACCAGCCCCAGGGCGAGCCCCAGCTCAAGCCGGCACGTGAGAGAGGAGAGAAAAGGTGGCACTGAGGCCACCTTTATCTCTGCTGTGCCCCAGCTGCCCTCCTCCCTCTCTCCCTTCTTTTCCTCCCTCCCCACGTCTCTCTGGCCTCGCCCAGATCTGGCCCGAGCCGCCCCCGTCTTCTCCTTCTTCCTCCCTGACGACAGCGCCTGCCGCCGCCCGCCGCCAGTTCCATCTCGTCCCCATCGATCCTGCCGTGCAGCTCGACCTGGAGGTGGCCTGGGAGCTCGTGGACGTTCCCCTGCGACGCCCTGTCCACGCCAGCGCGAAGGAGCAAGCCCCAGCACCGCCAGATCCTCGCCGTCCTCCGAAACCCTAGCCCGCCGGAGAGTCTACGTCGTCGACGATCCGCCGCGCCCCCGTCCAATCCAACCACACCAGGCAAACCGCGGTGAGCATCTCCTTCTCCCTGACAACCTCCTCTTCTCCGTCGCCGTCTAGCGCCGCCGACCGTTTTGTCGAGCGCACTCAGTGCGCGCCGCTCGCCGGCATCTGCAGCCTTCCCGCGCTGCGCCACACCCCATATAGCCCGTGCCGACCTCCCTGTCAACTACCTGAGCCAGCCGCACCGGTTCGCACCCTCCGCGTGCACGCCCGCATCCCGGGATCGATCCCCGCTCACGACGCGCACCGGATTTCCTCGCCAGACGAAGGAAAACGAAGAACAGTACGGGCGCGTGGTCATCTTACAAAAAGCCCCCCACCTTTTTGATTCCGGCAACCCGCGCTCCTACTGACCCCACCAGTCAGCTGCGCTGACACTTTTGCTGAAAACCCCTCGGCTTTTCCCGGCCGCAACCCGCGCTCCAGCCCCCAGCCCCACCTGTCAGCCCCTGTCTCCCTCGCCGCTGTCACGTTGGCCGCGCCAGTTGGCCCACCCCGCAGTCACTGTGGCTAGCTAGACCCGCGGTGACAAAAGTTTTCCCCGCGCGTGGTCCAGTCAGCACAAAGGCCCACCTGTCAGTGTCTGGGGTTGATTTTTCCTGGGTGAGAAAAGTATTTCCCTGAGTCTGTTTTTATTTGAATCTTTTCCAAATTTATTTAAATTCAAATTCAATTCAGATTCAAATAATTTTTAAAATACAAATCCAAATAATACAAATAATATATGTTTTGGAATCAGAAAAATGTGAGGAATTCAAATATTCCCTTCAAAATAATATTTGAACACTTGAAATTTTCGAGATGATTAAAATTACAATAAAATGCCCTTTTCCTTATTTAATTAATAACTTTTGTTTTATAACTCCAAATTTGACAAATAATATGTCTAAATCGATCAGCGCGACGAGGCCGTTCTATTTATGCAGTCCTTGTTCTGAATTGAAGAATGCATCATGTTGTCATTTAAAATCTGAACTGTCTATGACAATAAAACTTGGTTAAATAAATAATAAAATGCTTTATTTCTTGTATCCACACCTCACCTTTGCCATGCTACTTTAATGCCATGTAAATTGTGCATCGTTCATCATGGCATGCTTGTTTGCTTGACGCTTTTCAATGCATATGCTTGTGCACTTTATTTATGTTGGCCCTTGTTTGTTTGGTTCTTCTTCGAATAGACGCCCAGCAGGAGAATTATCAGGAATCACAGGAGTACTACCCAGATCCATCTCTCGCTTCACCTGAGCTGCCAGGAAAGCACTACCACATGCTTGCATACATATAGTACCTATTGCCTCTATCTTATTCTTGCATCATTGAGTCGCGATTGCATTAAATTGAATCCCAAGTACTGCATAGCCTTTACTTTTAAACCACACCAAGCTTGTTCCGGTCCCATGAGCCATTACTACAGGAGTTGTTTGAGCCATGCGAGTCGTAGAAAAGCATGAGTAGGGTATGTGAGTGTCTGAGGAATAACGAGGTACCTAAACAACATAACCTGAGTAGTAATGGGATAACTAATGAAAGAGGCACCAGTGAGCAATATCTGCTATTTGGTTTTTCATGCTCACTTGTGTCCCGTAGGACCCCGAGTACTTGATTCCTGTTCCTTGACTATTCGCACTATCCACATCCGGGAGGCCTTATGGACCCCCCTGAGCCAGATCTTGATTCATTCTTATTTCTTGGGGCCAGAATTAGTTTGGGGCTTTATTACTATTATGTACTTATGCCATGCTACTGCTTTATTTAAGATTGTGCGAGGAGCACCTGTACTGTTTTAGATCGTGACACGTTTTCGCTATATCGACAAGGCCAGTCATATTTTCGGGTTCCCAGTCGTTTACCGCCGTCCACACAAACCTTGGGTCCGTCTCGGAGCCGGCCAACTTTGTTCCGGGTAGCTTAATGGGGTGGCCCCCTGAAATGTTTCTGAATCCTGTGATTGCTTTGTCGTGAATGCCTCGTTGGGTTTTGATTTGGTTCTTCCGAGGTTGATCGAGTGTGTGTTGCTATTCGTGCACGCCTGCAGGGTAAATCTTTCTGAAAGCCGTGTCCGCGGTTATGGAGGACTTGGAGCACAGTTTCTCGATCATAGACAAGTATAACTAAAGTACCGCTTTTAAATTGACTAAGTACTTGACTAGTAAATAGTACAATACTCATGGAATGGTTAATAAAACTGCCAACGGATGATGGGGGTTGTTCGTCCGCTTTCATCGTTGGTAAGCGAGGAGGAGGATGGATCTGTTAATTATACTGTTATAAATGTTGTTCTTAATTCACGGAATTCCGTCTATCATTGGTTAGGCGGGAGGTTAGCGAGTCTCTATAGAATTGTTAGGTATTATCTTTTGCTGCAATTGCGTCACCCCAGGTTGTGTCCCCTTTAGTGGCATAAAGACTTGCTGAGTACCCCTAGGGTCTCACACGATAAATTGTTTGATTCAGATGAACAGGTGTACCCGCAAGATGGATACTGGGTGGAAGAGACAGATGATGTTGGCAACGATCATTCGGTGTAGAGATTCCGGGAACGGGGATCCGTGTGATCTGTGGGCCGGATGTGTTTATTTATGGGGCATCTTATGCCAATTTTCTTCTTATCCGTACTCGGATCTTGTTTTCCGCTTCCGCCTAATACTCTGATGTGTGATGTATGAGGAGCTATCCTAAATTATTATATCTATCTAGGACATTTGGAACTTGCCGTATGGCGTTGCAATATTTCTATTTCTTTTAGATGGAATGGCTCTGAGGACTGTTGTATGTGGCTTGCATACATACTCATTTGTGTATGTAGTTGATCCCTTCGCCTGCCGATTACGCCGCTCGTTCTTGTCCCGTTGTTTGAAAGTGGTTAGGACGGCTGAAAGGTCTACCGTGAGTGTCCCTGGGCCCCACCGTACTATTTTAACCACTTTCGTTCATCTAGGCATTAACTAAGAGCGTAATTCACCGAGGTAGTTACAATTGGTATTAGATCCATCTCGCCCTTCAGGGTCTCAGCCAAAATGGTCGTTGTCAGTCTAGCAAATATTTTGGTAGTTATGTATACTAGGGAAAAACAAACGTGAGAGTAGGACTGCTTCCATTTTTTCTTCTTACCCACCCACCCACCCTTTTCTGGTAAGGAAGTGTAATGTTTTCAATCCTCTTCTAAAATTCAAACTAGGATTCACGTGTTCTGGGTTCCGTAGTACCATAGGTTGTGTTTGTGTTTGTGTGTGTGCGTGTGAATTCTTTGTCTATCTGTTGCATCCAAATGTTATCACTATCTGCCTTTGGTTATCAACTGTGGGTACATTCCCTACCGACAGTCCTTTGTAAACCGACGCGATCTATTCCGATTCGTTGTACACCGATGCGATCTATCTTACTCTTTGTTATCCGATGTAACCTTGTTGGGGTATTCTTTTCCGTAGTTACCAATCTTTAGGTTCCTCTTAAGAAGAAGTTGTTGGGATATGTGTTTTACTGATTCATGTGTGGAGTAATGATTTGAGTGCGGGATGGAGTCGCGACCATACCACTACTTTTGTCATTTGCTTTTGTATATTGAACTAGTAGAGTTACTAATCTTGATTCGTTAAGTGGTTTTGCGCATATAGTGGTATTTTAATGCCGAAATTTGCGGAAATTTTTTTCTTTGTTAGTTGTGTACCACACTCCTTGTTCAGTCGTGTGTGTTATGCTTAATATCTTCTAGTTGCCTTGAACTTTGTTGATATTTTAATATCACCTCAGTGAATTGCATTCTTTAATCTTGATTAATTCCATTTTGGTACTATTTTGGATTATTATCATTCTCCATTATAGTACTGACTTGTGTTTTATATCAATCACAGGATGGCACCACCACGCCGTTCTGAGGAGGATATACCACCTGAACTCGGGGCTGCTTTGGCAAGTATTGCAAATGCTTTGGGCGCTATGTAGCAGAACCAGCAGCGCTTCGAGGAAAGCGTGAGGAGGAATGAGTTTGTTCCGCTACCTCCACCTCCCAAGCGAGGAGACATCAAGAGTTTTCTCAAGTTCAACCCACGTCAATTCGAAGTGTCTGATCAACCACTTGATGCAGATGATTGGCTTCGTGAAGTGTCAAGATTGCTGATGACTGCGGATGTTCCCGAGCAAGAATGGGTCAAGTGTGCTACTCACCTTCTGAAGGGAGATGCAGCTCTCTAGTGGGAAAATTACCTCAAGGCAGATCTTTCTGGTTTTCAGCCTACTTGGGAGTGGTTCACTGCTGCTTTCGAAGAGCAATATCTGTCAGAAATTGTCATGGAAAGGATGAAGGAAGTGTTTCTCAACCTCCAGCAGGGCACTGACAATGTCAACACCTACATCAGAAACTTCATGAACCTGTCTCGTTATGGTGGCGATGAGATCTCTGATGACAAGAAGAAGCAAAAGAGGTTTCGGCAAGGCCTCAATGCTTCCATCAAATATGCAATCACTCATGCAAGGCCAGCATCTTTCCTGGAACTTCAACACACAGCTCTGCAGGAAGAAGCAAGTAGGCAAGTGTTTGAGGAGTCAAAGAAACACAGCCGTGATACAGCAAGCTCTTCTGCTATGACAGCTCCTTCTAAGCGTCGTGTCTGGGTTCCTAACACCCCACCGCCGCTCCCTGCTCCACCAAGACCTTCAAGCTACGCACCAAGGCCACCAAACTCCTTCACTCCGGCTCCCAGGGGCTACAACCACAACTACCCTGGAGCGCCTGGCGGAGTACCTGGCTACGTTGCTCCACGTACACCTGGTGCTTGCTATACTTGTGGAAACACTGGGCATCGGCACTGGAATTGTCCAATGAACCACAAAGCTCTTCCACCAACACCTCCAAGACCTGCGGAAAGTGCTCCTATGATTCGTGCACCTCCACCTCGGGCTCTCAACATCAACACTAAGCCGGGGTCTACGGTTGCTCGTGCCAACTGTGTCAACGCCGCTCAAGCTGAGCATGCACCTGGAGTTGTCATGGGTATGCTTCTGTTAACTCAGTTCCTGCACGAGTTTTGTTTGATTCTGGTGCTTCGCATTCTTTTGTTTCTCACAAGTTTGCTCATGAGCAAGATTTGGCTATGGTTCCTTTATTACACCGTCTTGTGGTACAATCTCCTGGGTCAAACATGAGGGCTGCTGATATCAGCCATGGCAATCAAATTGAGATTGGTGGCTCTTTGTTTCCGGCTTCCTTAATTATTCTGGGCAATTCTGATATTGATGTTATCTTGGGCATGGATTGGTTGACAGCAAATGCATCTGTGATTGATTTTGCTGAACGTTCGGTTTCTCTAAAAATTCCTGAAGGCCATATAGTCTATTCTCCAAGTCTGACTCCTGCAATTCAGCTTTATTCATTGGCGGCTCTGAATGATGATGCTATGGAAGGTATTCAGAGTGTTCCTGTAGTTTGTGAGTTTCCAGATGTTTTTCCTGAAGAGTTGCCAGGTATGCCTCCGGATCGTGAGGTTGAGTTTGTCATTGAACTTGAACCTGGTATCGCTCCTATTTCCAAGCGGCCTTATAAAATGGGTCCTGCTGAGTTGGCTGAACTTAAGCATCAGTTGGATGAACAAGAGAAGTTGAGTTTCATTCAGCACAGTACTTCTTCTTGGGGTAGTCCAACCATCTTTGTGAAGAAGCGAGACAAGACTGATAGACTTTGTGTTGACTATCGGGCACTCAATGCTAAAACCATCAAGAATAAATATCCCCTTCCACGGATTAATGATCTCTTCGATCAACTAGCTGGAGCTGTGGTATTCTCTAAGCTTGATTTGAGAAGTGGTTATCATCAAATCAAGATCCGCAAGGAAGATGTTCCTAAAACAGCTTTCACCACCCGTTATGGCCTGTATGAGTACACGGTCATGTCTTTCGGTCTCACCAATGCACCTGCCACCTTCTCGAGGCTTATGAACTCGGTTTTCATGGAATATCTTGATAAGTTCGTTGTGGTCTATCTAGATGACATTCTAGTCTATTCTAAGTCAAAAGAAGAACATGAAGAACACCTTCGTTGTGTCCTAAACAAGCTTCGTGAGAACCGCCTGTATGCAAAGTTCTCCAAGTGTGAATTCTGGCTGCCTCAAGTCACCTACCTTGGTCACGTCATCTCTGCCAAGGGCATTGCCGTCAACCCAGAAACTATTAAGAAAATTATGGACTGGCTTCCACCCATAAATGTCAAAGAAGTCCGGAGTTTCCTTGGCTTGGCCAGTTACTGTCGGTGATTCGTTCAAAACTTCTCAAAGATTGCGTAGCCTCTTACCGATCTCCTCAAGAAAGGCAAGAAATACCTTTGGACTCCTGCATGTCAAGCAAACTTTGAAACACTCAAAGAAAAGCTCACTTCCACTCCAGTCTTGGTTCCTCCAGATACATCAAAGCCTTTCCAAATATTCTGTGATGCTTCATTGCAAGGATTGGGTGCGGTCCTTATGCAAGAAAAGCAAGTTGTTGCTTATGCATCTCGTCAGTTGAAGACGCATGAGATCAACTATCCTACACATGACCTCGAACTTGCAGCAGTTGTCTTTGCTCTGAAATTATGGAGGCATTACTTGCTTGGCAACCGTTGTGAGATCTTTTCTGATCACAAGAGTCTAAAGTATACATTCACACAGCCTGATCTTAACCTTCATCAGAGGAGGTGGATTGAAACAATTAATGATTTTGATTTGACCATCAACTACACTCCGGGCAAAGCCAATGTCATGGCAAATGCTCTCAGCCGAAAAGCTTATGTCAACAATCTCATGGTGGAAGAACAACAACCTCTCTTGTGCGAGGAATTCCGCAAGCTCAACCTTGAAATTGTGGATCAAGGTTATCTTCTGAACCTTCTAGCAACACCTCTCTTGGAAGAAAAGGTCCGTTCCATTCAGCTTGGGGATACTTACACTAAAAAGATCATCTCCAACATTCAACTTCCGAAGTATGAGTCTTTCCATGTAGACGACCAAGGCACTCTTTTCTTTGAACACCGGATGTTTGTTCCGAACTACCCGGGTTTAAGAGAGCAAGTTCTCAAGGACGCGCATGATTCTGTTCTTTCTATCCACCCTGGAAGCACTAAAATGTACATGGACTTGAAAACACAATATTGGTGGCCTGGTTTGAAACGATATTGTGCCAAGTATGTCTCAGAGTGTGATGTTTGTCGCAGAGTTAAAGCTGTCCATCAGAAACCTTCCGGTCTTCTACAGCCATTGAAGCCTCCGGAATGGAAATGGGAGAAAGTAGAGATGGACTTCATCACTGGTTTTCCAAGGTTGCAGAAAGGCAACAATGCAATCTTTGTTGTCATTGATAGGCTTTCCAAAGTAGCTCACTTCTTTCCAGTCAAGGAAACAATTTCTGCAATTCAGTTGGCTAAGATCTATATCAACAGAATTGTCTCTCTGTATGGAGTTCCTCTTGAAATTAGCTCAGACCGTGGAAGCATCTTCACTTCCAAGTTCTGGGGAAGTTTCCAAAATGCTTTGGGAACAAAACTAAACTTCAGCACAGCTTACCACCCTCAGTCGCAAGGACAAGTTGAAAGGATCAATCAGATTCTGGAAGATATGCTCCATGCTTGCGTTATCTCTTTCAGCATGAAGTGGGAAGAATGTCTTCCTTATGCTGAATTCTCTTACAACAACAGCTTCCAGAAAAGTCTAAAGATGGCACCATTTGAGGCTCTCTATGGTCGCAAGTGCAGAACTCCGATTGGTTGGTGGGGCGCAGGTGAAAGAATATTGTTTGGCCCCGACATTGTAACTCAAGCGGAGGAGAAATTTCACATCATTCTTGAAAATCTGAAGATTGCTCAAAGTCGCCAGAAGAGCAATTATGACAGAAAGCACACGGACATGGAGTATGTCCCTGGTGATCTCGTTTACCTTCGTGTCACTTCCATGAGAGGTATGCACCGCTTTGGTATCAAAGGAAAGCTGGCTCCTAGATACATCGGTCCTTTCAAAATTTGTGGAAGAAGAGGAGAAGTTGCTTATGCTCTTGAGCTCCCTGAACAACTCAAAGTCCATGATGTTTTTCACATCTCTCAACTCAAGAAGTGCTTCAAGGATCCCGGCAGGACCGTGGACCATGAACTCATTAATCTCCAAGAAGATCTGTCTTATCAAGAACACCCCACAAAAATTCTTGAAGTCGCAGAAAGAAGGACTCGCAACAAGTCCATCAAGTTCTGCAAGGTGCAGTGGTCGCACCATTCCGTTGATGAAGCCACCTGGGAATGTGAAGATGAGCTCCGTGACAAGTATCCTACCCTCTTTGAGTCTTCTTCTTCCTAGAATCTCGGGGCGAGATTCCTGTTTAGTGGGGGAGAGTTGTAGCACCCCAATTGTCTAACAATTGTAATGCTACTTGTCCTAGTAAGATATTGGCTACTTCATAGATATTATTGTTGCATCATAAATATATCATGCTCATGTCATCATGCCACCTTGCATTTGAGCATCATATAAAACCCTCTTTCTTTTGGTTTTTCTCTCATATGCATTATTAATTGTATTTGCCTCTTGATATTGTATTTTGTTATTGATATATTGTCTAAATGCCCAAGTTGAGTTGGGGGCATATCTCTTATTTCATTTACATCACCTTGCTTTTCCATCACTTTATAATCCCACCATCCCATTAACCATGAGCTTGTTTCTCTTTCTTTGTTACTTAATTCTAGCTCATGTAGTTTGGGGTGGATTAAATCCTCTAAATTCTTGTGCTTGGTTTTATCTCCTCTTTTGGATATGCATAGAGTAATGCCATAATATTATTATTGTTGTCACAAAATAAATAATGGCATTATTATTTTGCATGGGCCATGCACAATTCTTCACCACCTTTTCTCTCCATTGGTTTTTCTTTGGATTTAATGGATCCTATCTTGGGAGGGCCATCTTCTACCATTCCACCATCCCCATACTCCTATCCACCTCTTATCCTCTTATTTTATTTTCTCCATGCACTAACCATATGTGGCCTTTTTCCACCTAATTCTTTTCTTCCTCCTTCTTTCTTGTTTCACTTCCACACTAGCTCATGCAAGATCAAGCTTCATTTTTCCTCTTGGGTTGGCCTCATAAACCAAATTAAATTCTAAATATCTAAAACCACCTAATCTAGCTATTTTCTCTCTCTCTCTCTCTAATTTCTCCTAAACCCTAACCTACTCCCAACTCTCTCTCTTACTCTACCTCTCTCTCTAACCTGCTGAGCACCACCTGGCCACCCTCTCCCTGGCCCACACCCAGCCACCCTAACCCTAGCCCATGCCCTAACCCGAGCTCCATCTAACCCTAGCCCGAGCTAGCCTCCCCTCCTCTCTTTCTTTCTCTACCGCCATGCTGGCCCCACCCTGCAGCCGTCTGCCGCCCTGGCCCACCTGCAGCCCCTCCCCGCCGTGCCTACCAGCCCTAGGGCGAGCCCCAGCAAGCCAGCACATGAGAGAGGAGAGAAAAGGTGGCACCGAGGCCACCTTTATCTCTGCCGTGCCCCAGCTGCCCTCCTCCCTATCTCCCTTCTTTTCCTCCCTCCCCACGTCTCTCTGGCCTCGCCCAGATCTGGCCCGAGCCGCCCCCGTCTTCTCCTTATTCCTCCCCGACGACAGCGCCTGCCGCCGCCCGCCGCCAGTTCCATCTCGTCCCCGTCGATCCTGCCGTGCAGCTCGACCTGGAGGTGGGCCTGGGAGCTCGTGGACGTTCCCCTGCGACGCCGTGTCCACGCCAGCGCGAAGGAGCAAGCCCCAGCACCGCCAGATCCTCGCCGTCCTCCGAAACCCTAGCCCGCCGGAGCGTCTGCGTCGTCGACGATCCGCCGCGCCCCCCGTCCAATCCAACCACACCAGGCAAACGGCGGTGAGCATCTCCTTCTCCCTGACAACCTCCTCTTCTCCGTCGCTGTCTAGCGTCGCCGACCGTTTTGTCGAGCGCTCTCAGTGCGCGTCGCTCGCCGGCATCTGCAGCCTTCCCGCGCCGCGCCACACCCCATCTAGCCCGCGCCCACCTCCCTGTCAACTACCTGAGCCAGCCGCACCGGTTCGCACCCTCCGCGCGCACGGCCCTCGTCCCGGGATCGATCCCCGCTCGCGCCGCGCGCCGGATTTCCTCGCTAGACGAAGGAAAACGAAGAATAGTACGGGCGCGTGGTCATCTAACAAAAAGCCCCCCACCTTTTTGATTCCGGCAACACGCGCTCCTAGTGACCCCACCAGTCAGCCGCGCTGACACTTTTGCTGAAAACCCCTCGGCTTTTCCCGGCCACAGCCCGCGCTCCAGCCCCCAGCCCCACCTGTCAGCCCCTGTCTCCCTCGCCGCTGTCACGTGGGCCGCGCCAGTTGGCCCACCCCGCAGTCACATTGGCTAGCCAGACCCGCGGTGACAAAAGTTTTCCCCGCGCGTGGTCCAGTCAGCACAAAGGCCCACCTGTCAGTGTCTGGGGTTGATTTTGCCTGGGTGAGAAAAGTATTTCCCTGAGTCTGTTTTTATTTGAATCTTTTCCAGATTTATTTAAATTCAAATTCAATTCAGATTCAAATAATTTTTAAAATATAAATCCAAATAATACAAATAATATATGTTTTGGAATCAGAAAAATTTGAGGAATTCAAATATGCCCTTCAAAATAATATTTGAACACTTTAAATTTTCGAGATGATTAAAATTACAATAAAATGCCCTTTTCCTTATTTAATTAATAACTTTTGTTTTATAACTCCAAATTTGACAAATAATATGTCTAAATCGATCAGCGCGACGAGCCGTTCTATTTATGCAGTCCTTGTTCTGAATTGAAGCATGCATCATGTTGTCATTTAAAATCTGAACTGTCTATGACAATAAAACTTGGTTAAATAAATAATAAAATGCTTTATTTCTTGTATCCACACCTCACCTTTGCCATGCTACTTTAATGCCATGTAAATTGTGCATCATTCATCATGGCATGCTTGTTTGCTTGACGCTTTTCAATGCATATGCTTGTGCACTTTATTTATGTTGGCCCTTGTTTGTTTGGTTCTTCTTTGAATAGACGCCCAGCAGGAGAATTATCAGGAATCACAGGAGTACTACCCAGATCCATCTCTCGCTTCAGCTGAGCTGCCAGGCAAGCACTACCACATGCTTGCATACATACAGTACCTATTGCCTCTATCTTATTCTTGCATCATTGAGTCGCGATTGCATTAAATTGAATCCCAAGTACTGCATAGCCTTTACTTTTAAACCACACCAAGCTTGTTCCGGTCCCATGAGCCATTACTACAGGAGTTGTTTGAGCCATGCGAGTCGTAGAAAAGCATGAGTAGTGTATGTGAGTGTCTGAGGAATAACGAGGTACCTAAACAACATAACCTGAGTAGTAATGGGATAACTAATGAAAGAGGCACCGGTGAGCAATATCTGCTATTTGGTTTTTCATGCTCACTTGTGTCCCGTAGGACCCCGAGTACTTGATTCATGTTCCTTGACTATTCGCACTATCCACATCCGGGAGGCCTTATGGACCCCCCTGAGCCAGAGCTTGATTCATTCTTATTTCTTGGGGCCACAATTAGTTTGGGGCTTTATTACTATTCTGTACTTATGCCATGTTACTGCTTTATTTAAGATTGTGCGAGGAGCACCTGTAACGGTTTTGGATCGTGACACGTTTTCGCTGTAACGACAAGCCCAGTCATATTTTCGGGTTCCCAGTCGTTTACCGCCGTCCACACAAACCTTGGGTCGTCTCGGAGCCGGCCAACTTCGTTGTGGGTAGCTTAATGGGGTGGCCCCCTGAAATGTTTCTGAATCCTGTGATTGCTTTGTCGTGAATGCCTCGTTGGGTTTTGATTTGGTTCTTCCGAGGTTGATCGAGTGTGTGTTGCTATTCGTGCACCCCTGCAGGGTAAATCTTTCTGAAAGCCGTGTCCGTGGTTATGGACGACTTGGAGCACAGTTTCTCGATCATAGACAAGTATAACTAAAGTACTGCTTTTAAATTGACTAAGTACTTGACTAGTAAATAGTACAATACTCATGGAATGGTTAATAAAACTGCCAACGGATGATGGGGGTTGTTCGTCCGCTTCCTCGTTGGTAAGCGAGGAGGAGGATGGATCTATTAATTATACTGTTATAACTGTTGTTCTTAATTCACGGACTTCCGTCTATCATTGGTTAGGCGGGAGGTTAGCGAGTCTCTATAGAATTGTTAGGTATTATCTTTTGCTGCAATTGCGTCACCCCCAGGTTGTGTCCCCTTTAGTGGCATAAAGACATGCTGAGTACCCCTAGGGTCTCACACGATAAATTGTTTGGTTCAGATGAACAGGTGTACCCGCAAGATGGATACTGGGTGGAAGAGACAGATGATGTTGGCAACGATCATTCGGTGTAGAGATTCCGGGAACGGGGATCCGTGTGATCTTTGGGCGGGATGTGTTTATTTATGGAGCATCTTATGCCAATTTGCTTCTTATCCGTACTTGGATCTTGTTTTCCGCTTCCGCCTGATACTCTGATGTGTGATGTATGAGGAGCTATCCTAAATTATTATATCTATCTAGGACATTTGGAACTTGCCGTATGGCATTGCAATGTTTCTATTTCTTTTAGATGGAATGGCTCTGAGGACTGTTGTATGTGGCTTGCATACATACTCATTTGTGTATGTAGTTGATCCCTTCGCCTGCCGATTACGCCGCTCGTTCTTGTCCCGTTGTTTGAAAGTGGTTAGGACGGCCAAAAGGTCTACTGTGAGTGGCCCTGGGCCCCACCGTACTATTTTAACCACTTTCGTTCATCCAGGCATTAACTAAGAGCGTAATTCACCGAGGTAGTTACATCCCACATGTTAGTCTGTTTGATCAAAACTTGCATGCAGTGCATGGCTGATTCACGCGCTAGTTGCGAAAAATGCTCGTTGATCCAAACTTGAATTGGCAGTTCCGCTTCTTCTCCCCTGTCTCATCATCTCCTCGCAGTGGTAGTTCCACTTCGTCTCCCTCGTCAGTTATCCTCTTCTTCTTCTCGTCGCAGTGGTAGTTCTTCTTTCTTCCTCGATCAAAACATTCCCGCACGTAAGCCACGGCCAGTAGCCGGATGAAGAGGAACTGGGCCGATCTCCCGGCCGACCCACTTCGGAAGATCGCCAACTATTTGCTGGAGAAAGAGGAGTACGTCGACACCTATGCTGCTTGTCGGGAAGTCTGCACCGATTGGCGCCGCACTTTAAAGGTGCCCAAATTCCATCTCAACAACTGGATCATGATAGATCACACACTTCTAGACGTTGGCGACTTCACCTTCCTCAACCTCGCCACTGGTCGTTGCTTCAGGACAAATCTAATGGACGTCCATTGCAGGTTCACATTCACATCCGATATTTATTGGTATTTTCCATTGTAAACATTTTAGTGCTAACTGATTCCCTCTTCTTCCAAAAGATTCTACTTCGTCGGTGTTTCTCGTGGTGTCATCGTGCTTGCTTAGAGGGTCGAGCCGTGTCAGATTCGGCTTCTGAACCCAATCACTCATAAGTCTAACACTGAGTTTCAAGCACACATACCATCTGATCCTCTGCAATCTGTCGTCGTGGCGAAGTCCCCGACGATGGTGTTCGTTTGCACCAATTATCTAGATTGTATTGCATGGGCCGACGAGAGCACCCCAACGGGACAAATCAATGAATCATCTTGAGAAGGATTGTATTCGCCACCTCCTGCTATGCTTCTGGACTGCATGACGACATTCCGAGGGGAATTATATGCATTACTTGAGAATAGAGACATCTTGTCGACCAACATTAAGTTAGAGTAGCACGCGAGCACTGTCACGATGGCCAAAATAATTTTGGCCCTAGTCTTTGAAGAGGTACGCGAAACTTATAAATTTTACCTATGGAGTCAGATGGTGATCTGCTTCTTGTGTTGAACGGGGATTTCGCCAAAGGGGAAGCGGTGTTGTACCGGGTGGACACGGAGAACCTCTCTCTCTAGGGCCGTCGGTGACATTGGAAGTCGTGCCCTCTTTGTTGATTATAGTCGGTCTATCTCCATTGGCACCAGGTTACACCCCACAGTAAAACCCGGTTGCATATACTACAGGAATTAAATCAGACTGTACGATCATGAGGTTCAAGCTTGGGAAGAGGAACCAACAATGACGTATGGCTTAACTCTAGAACATACACCGAGGCCTTACCCTCTGGACGAGATACTGGCAGCACATTGCAGATGGAGAGAGTTCTCTGAATGTGTGTTGCAGCACGCGGGAGCCGCCGATGACGAAATATATAGGGGAGAATGAATCCTATATTCATCCTAGGTTATTTGCTAGCATTTTCAGGTCTATTTTTCAAAGTAGAAATTTTGTACTGTATTTACATATTATTTCGACAGTATGCATAGTAACTTTCAGACAAAATTGTAATGTATTTAAATTTAGTACTTCCAGAATTCAATGTATTTATTTTAGTAGCTTCTTTCAGAATTCTTTGTGTTCGACATGGGCATCAGCTCAGCGTCGGAATTCAGGTCCCACAGGGAAAAATTGCACAATAATGTGTTGGTGGGCGGCACCACCCCTCGAACCTGGGATGCGCGCCGTCGAAGGTGTGTGGGGGGCCGGGGCGGGCCCGCTAGTCAGAAAACATGCCACGTTGGCATCCTCCCTGTTTCTGATGCCCTTTAAAAAAATAAACACGCCACGTCGTTATCCCTGTTTCTGATGGTGTTGCTACACTCGACAGTACATGGTGGCATATAAATAATATCGTATAAACATAAGGGCACAGTCATCAACATTTCTAAAATGAAACCCGGTCCCGTCTCCTACATGTCCTTGTACATTGCCCGATGAGGTGGATAGCCACGACCGATCTTTTTAATACGTTCGAACTCTTATGCTGAGAAGGGAAATAAAGATTGAGCTGTTAATGCAACGAGTGTCAAATTATTACCCTCTAAGGAATGGGAAATGGTTACTTTCACGCGTGCCCGTAGTGCAAAACCTACTGTCAGTCTTTCACTCCCTTCTCCGACTAACCACAGTTCACCTTGCGCACCTCCTCCACGCCGCACCAACTAGGGTAACATGGCCCCAGCTAAGCCCGCCTCCGCCGCCGCGACAGCCACCAAAACTGGGGTATTTAGCCCCTCTAAGGCAGGCCATGAAGCTCTACTTCAAGGCCGGTCTCCCATTGGCCCTGCCAGGCGATGATTTCCGCCGAATGTGCCGAATCGGCCGCGGCGGCGACTGCGCCGACGTTAGCGCCAGATGTAGCAAGCAGGGCCAAGAGAGCGATGTGGAGAAATCGTGCGGCGACATTACGGCATGCTCTAGGCAGTGGGAACAAGGTACGTATCAAATCGTTCATGAGAGCATGCCGCCGCCGAGGGTACACACCCTCAAACAGGGCAGCGCCAAGGTCTAGGAACTCTCTCTCGCTCTCCTCTCGGTCCACGCTCGGCGCGACTACCTTACCTCAGTGGGGTAGGCTAGGAGCACGCTGACTGTGGCAAAGACGCTCCATGCTACGCACCGTCGAAGGCCGTACCGTGGCGGCCACCATGCGTCTACACTCAGCATGCTGGATTGTTCGAAAGCCGGAGGCGGCGGCGGGCCATCAACTCAGCCCCGGAATTCAGGTTCGAGTTCACACGGACCTACGATCCCGAGAAGGAGATGTCAATTTCAGTTTCAAAGAAATCGTTGGTCGGCGCGGATGGTCCAACTAAACCAGGACTGGCGCACGCAAATCGCTCGTGCATGAACGATGTAGATTTCTTGTAGTTTGGGCAGGAAGGCATAGATCAGTTTTGGGTTAAATGATCAAAGAACTTATGTCCTCTCAAGGCAATTGGCCAGCCAACTTTTCTCGTGGAGATCTGTAGTTTTCTTCTCAATGTAAAATAGTTAAGTTCAGGCTGAAGAATGGCTTTTGTAGATGAAATGCTGACGAATTGTTTCTATAAACTAGTAGGAGTTTAGCCCACTTTTGTGCAGGTATAAGACCCTTTTGTATGAAGTACTACTGTTGTAAGCAAATACTATCAAGTACCTATTTCCTTCAATTACTAGTCGTGGTTCAATCCAGTTAACTGGCATCTTTTTTATACCTAGACTACAGATTTTGCGTCTGCTGTTTGTGCTGTAAACCATTTTTTCCTTTGTCTTGTGTTGCCTGCAAAATGGTCCTGCAGTTCAACGTGTTACAAATGTACTACCTTGTACTTGAAGAGGAGATGGACTACATTTTCCTGGCATCCACAGAATTGACATTGCTCATTGCCAGACCACCTCTCATGAGGTTTGTTGGGGTCCCTTGGTTTAACATAAATTATAAAGCACGGTGTTCAAACTACATCGATTCAAACTATTACACACACACTGCATCAAATTCATTACCCACACATACTACATCGATTCAAACTATTACACCACATACTACTTCAAACTATTACACACACGTACTACATCAATTCAAACTATTACAACATTTTTAAGTCGATGCTAACTTCCTGCTATGCTATGCTCTCCATACTACAAATTCATTAGCCACACATACCACGGCAATTCACTAGAGCTCGTCTTCACTCAGGGAAATCAGAACCACCAGCTCGTCCAAGCCCGGTCCCCCCACCAAACTATGTGCCCCGTCGCGAAACGGTAGCGGTACTGCGCCATCGATCCTTCTAGGCCAACACTGCAGGCGATGAGGGCGCTTTCTGGCAGCCTCTTCGGGGCCCTGAATGCCATGTACCGATTCCAGAACCTCCTCCAGTGGATGATGACCGGGTGCTTCCAGCAAAGCTGTCGCCCTGCCCTACTTGGAATCTGCACCTCGTACATCTTAGGAACGGCGTCAGGATCTTTCAAGCCACGCCTTTACCCCTCGATGACCCATCTGTCGCGCTCGGTGGCATGATTTCCACCAGGTTGCCGCCAGGCTACTGACCTGCTTGAGGGCCTCTGGCTCCCAAGCATCCAATGGGAGGCCGTCAAAGCCGAGTTTGAAGAAGAAACGAAGCTGCCCCAAGCGATCGTCCCCCCATAGGCGCGCTGGCCAACGCATGAAGCTCATTTTCTCCCCGCAGCACTCGAAAGAACGGGAAGAATGCAGAACGCGCTCGGTGTCTGAGTGGTGCTCGAACCAGATGAAAAAATCGATGGCGACGCGCATACCCTCAATGTTGACCTCATTTCGTCTGATCCCAAAATGAGACCTAAAAAGCCGACATCAACTCTGCCATGACACAGCGGGACGGACGCCCAACACGGTGGCCATGAGAGCGTGGTCGTTCGAACTGCTGTGCCAGGGCTACCATGCCTGGGGTGCGCGGCAGCACACACTTCCCGAGGCCGGTCGCCGCCTGGATCGCCCGACGGGACGCGCTCCGCCGTGCGAGAAGGACTAGCCAGAGGTGAGATATTAGTCCGGGACGCGAAGCTCGATAACGGCAGACGATGCAACGGCGACGGCTGCGAGCTTCAATTAGAGGCGTGGGAGGTTGACCCGGACATGGCGGGGATGCAAATTAGAGCAAGTGCGAGCTCCGATCTGAGACAAGCAGCCAGAGCTGAGGAAATTTTATGGGGAGGGGAGCAGGGGAGAAGACCAAAGCAGAGAAAAAAATAGATTTGGTCCACTCAGGGATCTGGTCCACGCAGGGGTAAGCTAGTCCACGACGCAAAAGATAACGGGGAATACTAAATGGCGGGCCAAGAAGAGTTGACCTAACGGCGGTATTTGAGTTAAACCGTTTTTGTCTGGTTCAAATGACTGTTTGGCCGTTAGATTTGTATTCACCCCCATTTGGCCCTTCTGGACAACTGGCGAATCTACTATGCCCCTCCCGCGCGATTGATGGCAAATCGGGTACCGCGATGCACTCCTCACCCACCAAGTTTGGTACCCCGCAAACGAACATTCCCTGTCTATGGTAACCACCGTGCCCACCGAGCCTGGCCATCATTGCCCTCACCCCTTGTTGTCGGGTGCAGCCCGCACCTTTCTCCCATCGGCTCAAGTTTTCTTGCCACATCGGTCTTCCCTCGGCGGGTGCTGCCGTGTTGGGAATACTTACACATGGTGATACTAGTACTGTGGCGCCGCTACCACTTAGTGACCAGTCCTGCTATACAAACCCCGAGCAATGTGTTGTTATTTTGGCACCGCTGAAGTCAAGCGTTGTGGATAGTATGGCTTGGCGCCACTCGAAGACCTGGTACCGATTTCAAGTTCGTCACCGATACGAGAATTGGGAGGTAATTGCGTCGAACCCCAAGATCCTCATCATGGCACCGGAAGAGCCTTGCACCCGGAGATATTCGTCATTGCACACCAATACCTCCGTCCGGGAACCCAA
>OU342745.1:77704134-77772098 GCA_910589775.1 Avena eriantha | reverse complement strand
CTTCTTCCTCCCTGACGACAGCGCCTGCCGCCGCCCGCCGCCAGTTCCATCTCGTCCCCATCGATCCTGCCGTGCAGCTCGACCTGGAGGTGGCCTGGGAGCTCGTGGACGTCCCTCCCCGCGACGCCCTGTCCACGCCACGCGAAGGAGCAACCCCCCAGCAACCTCCAGATCCTCGCCGTCCTCCGAAACCCTAGCCCGCCGGAGAGTCACGTCGCGACGATCCGCCGCGCCCCCCGCCGCCATCCAACCACACCAGGCAAACCGCGGTGAGCATCTCTCTCCTCTCCTGACAACCTCCTCTTCTCCGTCGCCGTCTAGCGCCGCCGACCGTTTTGTCGAGCGCACTCAGTGCGCGCCGCTCGCCGGCATCTGCAGCCTTCCTTCCCCGCGCCGCCACACCCCATATAGCCCGTGCCGACCTCCCTGTCAACTACCTGAGCCAGCCGCACCGGTTCGCACCCTCCGCGTGCACGCCCGCATCCCGGGATCGATCCCCGCTCACGACGCGCACACGCGATTTCCTCGCCAGACGAAGGAAAACGAAGAACATACGGGCGCGTGGTCATCTTACAAAAAGCCCCACACCTTTTTGATTCCGGCAACCCGCGCTCCTACTGACCCCACCAGTCAGCTTGCGCTGACACTTTTGCTGAAAACCCCTCGGCTTTTCCCGGCCGCAACCCGCGCTCCAGCCCCCAGCCCCACCTGTCAGCCCCTGTCTCCCTCGCCGCTGTCACGTTGGCCGCGCCAGTTGGCCCACCCCGCAGTCACTGTGGCTAGCTAGACCCCGCGGTGACAAAAGTTTTCCCCGCGCGTGGTCCAGTCAGCACAAGGCCCACCTGTCAGTGTCTGGGGTTGATTTTTCCTGGGTGAGAAAAGTATTTCCCTGAGTCTGTTTTATTTGAATCTTTTCCAAATTTATTTAAATTCAAATTCAATTCAGATTCAAATAATTTTTAAAATACAAATCCAAATAATACAAATAATATATGTTTTGGAATCAGAAAAATGTGAGGAATTCAAATATTCCCTTCAAAATAATATTTGAACACTTGAAATTTTCGAGATGATTAAAATTACAATAAAATGCCCTTTTCCTTATTTAATTAATAACTTTTGTTTATAACTCCAAATTTGACAAATAATATGTCTAAATCGATCAGCGCGACGAGGCCGTTCTATTTATGCAGTCCTTGTTCTGAATTGAAGAATGCATCATGTTGTCATTTAAAATCTGAACTGTCTATGACAATAAACTTGGTTAAATAAATAATAAAATGCTTTATTTCTTGTATCCACACCTCACCTTTGCCATGCTACTTTAATGCCATGTAAATTGTGCATCGTTCATCATGGCATGCTTGTTTGCTTGACGCTTTTCAATGCATATGCTTGTGCACTTTATTTATGTTGGCCCTTGTTTGTTTGGTTCTTCTTCGAATAGACGCCCAGCAGGAGAATTATCAGGAATCACAGGAGTACTACCCAGATCCATCTCTCGCTTCACCTGAGCTGCCAGGAAAGCACTACCACAGTGCTTGCATACATATAGTACCTATTGCCTCTATCTTATTCTTGCATCATTGAGTCGCGATTGCATTAAATTGAATCCCAAGTACTGCATAGCCTTTACTTTTAAACCACACCAAGCTTGTTCCGGTCCCATGAGCCATTACTACAGGAGTTGTTTGAGCCATGCGAGTCGTAGAAAAAGCATGAGTAGGGTATGTGAGTGTCTGAGGAATAACGAGGTACCTAAACAACATAACCTGAGTAGTAATGGGATAACTAATGAAAGATGCACCAGTGAGCAATATCTGCTATTTGGTTTTTCATGCTCACTTGTGTCCCGTAGGACCCCGAGTACTTGATTCCTGTTCCTTGACTATTCGCACTATCCACATCCGGGAGGCCTTATGGACCCCCCTGAGCCAGATCTTGATTCATTCTTATTTCTTGGGGCCAGAATTAGTTTGGGGGCTTTATTACTATTATGTACTTATGCCATGCTACTGCTTATTTAAGATTGTGCGAGGAGCACCTGTACTGTTTTAGATCGGTGACACGTTTTCGCTATATCGACAAGGCCAGTCATATTTTCGGGTTCCCAGTCGTTTAACCGCCGTCCACACAAACCTTGGGTCCGTCTCGGAGCCGGCCAACTTTGTTCCGGGGTAGCTTAATGGGGTGGCCCCCTGAAATGTTTCTGAATCCTGTGATTGCTTTGTCGTGAATGCCTCGTTGGGTTTTGATTTGGTTCTTCCGAGGTTGATCGAGTGTGTGTTGCTATTCGTGCACGCCTGCAGGGTAAATCTTTCTGAAAGCCGTGTCCGCGGTTATGGAGGACTTGGAGCACAGTTTTCTCGATCATAGACAAGTATAACTAAAGTACCGCTTTTAAATTGACTAAGTACTTGACTAGTAATAGTACAATACTCATGGAATGGTTAATAAAACTGCCAACGGATGATGGGGGTTGTTCGTCCGCTTTCATCGTTGGTAAGCGAGGAGGAGGATGGATCTGTTAATTATACTGTTATAAATGTTGTTCTTAATTCACGGAATTCCGTCTATCATTGGTTAGGCGGGAGGTTAGCGAGTCTCTATAGAATTGTTAGGTATTATCTTTTGCTGCAATTGCGTCACCCCAGGTTGTGTCCCCTTTAGTGGCATAAAGACTTGCTGAGTACCCCTAGGGTCTCACACGATAAATTGTTTGATTCAGATGAACAGGTGTACCCGCAAGATGGATACTGGGTGGAAGAGACAGATGATGTTGGCAACGATCATTCGGTGTAGAGATTCCGGGAACGGGGATCCGTGTGATCTGTGGGCCGGATGTGTTTATTTATGGGGCATCTTATGCCAATTTTCTTCTTATCCGTACTCGGATCTTGTTTCCGCTTCCGCCTAATACTCTGATGTGTGATGTATGAGGAGCTATCCTAAATTATTATATCTATCTAGGACATTTGGAACTTGCCGTATGGCGTTGCAATATTTCTATTTCTTTTAGATGGAATGGCTCTGAGGACTGTTGTATGTGGCTTGCATACATACTCATTTGTGTATGTAGTTGATCCCTTCGCCTGCCGATTACGCCGCTCGTTCTTGTCCCGTTGTTTGAAAGTGGTTAGGACGGCTGAAAGGTTCTACCGTGAGTGTCCCTGGGCCCCACCGTACTATTTTAACCACTTTCGTTCATCTAGGCATTAACTAAGAGCGTAATTCACCGAGGTAGTTACAATTGGTATTAGATCCATCTCGCCCTTCAGGGTCTCAGCCAAAATGGTCGTTGTCAGTCTAGCAAATATTTTGGTAGTTATGTATACTAGGGAAAAACAAACGTGAGAGTAGGACTGCTTCCATTTTTTCTTCTTACCCACCCACCCACCCTTTTCTGGTAAGGAAGTGTAATGTTTTCAATCCTCTTCTAAAATTCAAACTAGGATTCACGTGTTCTGGGTTCCGTAGTACCATAGGTTGTGTTTGTGTTTGTGTGTGTGCGTGTGAATTCTTTGTCTATCTGTTGCATCCAAATGTTATCACTATCTGCCTTTGGTTATCAACTGTGGGTACATTCCCTACCGACAGTCCTTTGTAAACCGACGCGATCTATTCCGATTCGTTGTACACCGATGCGATCTATCTTACTCTTTGTTATCCGATGTAACCTTGTTGGGGTATTCTTTTCCGTAGTTACCAATCTTTAGGTTCCTCTTAAGAAGAAGTTGTTGGGATATGTGTTTTACTGATTCATGTGTGGAGTAATGATTTGAGTGCGGGATGGAGTCGCGACCATACCACTACTTTTGTCATTTGCTTTTGTATATTGAACTAGTAGAGTTACTAATCTTGATTCGTTAAGTGGTTTTGCGCATATAGTGGTATTTTAATGCCGAAATTTGCGGAAATTTTTTCTTTGTTAGTTGTGTACCACACTCCTTGTTCAGTCGTGTGTGTTATGCTTAATATCTTCTAGTTGCCTTGAACTTTGTTGATATTTTAATATCACCTCAGTGAATTGCATTCTTTAATCTTGATTAATTCCATTTTGGTACTATTTTGGATTATTATCATTCTCCATTATAGTACTGACTTGTGTTTTATATCAATCACAGGATGGCACCACCACGCCGTTCTGAGGAGGATATACCACCTGAACTCGGGGCTGCTTTGGCAAGTATTGCAAATGCTTTGGGCGCTATGTAGCAGAACCAGCAGCGCTTCGAGGAAAGCGTGAGGAGGAATGAGTTTGTTCCGCTACCTCCACCTCCCAAGCGAGGAGACATCAAGAGTTTTCTCAAGTTCAACCCACGTCAATTCGAAGTGTCTGATCAACCACTTGATGCAGATGATTGGCTTCGTGAAGTGTCAAGATTGCTGATGACTGCGGATGTTCCCGAGCAAGAATGGGTCAAGTGTGCTACTCACCTTCTGAAGGGAGATGCAGCTCTCTAGTGGGAAAATTACCTCAAGGCAGATCTTTCTGGTTTTCAGCCTACTTGGGAGTGGTTCACTGCTGCTTTCGAAGAGCAATATCTGTCAGAAATTGTCATGGAAAGGATGAAGGAAGTGTTTCTCAACCTCCAGCAGGGCACTGACAATGTCAACACCTACATCAGAAACTTCATGAACCTGTCTCGTTATGGTGGCGATGAGATCTCTGATGACAAGAAGAAGCAAAAGAGGTTTCGGCAAGGCCTCAATGCTTCCATCAAATATGCAATCACTCATGCAAGGCCAGCATCTTTCCTGGAACTTCAACACACAGCTCTGCAGGAAGAAGCAAGTAGGCAAGTGTTTGAGGAGTCAAAGAAACACAGCCGTGATACAGCAAGCTCTTCTGCTATGACAGCTCCTTCTAAGCGTCGTGTCTGGGTTCCTAACACCCCACCGCCGCTCCCTGCTCCACCAAGACCTTCAAGCTACGCACCAAGGCCACCAAACTCCTTCACTCCGGCTCCCAGGGGCTACAACCACAACTACCCTGGAGCGCCTGGCGGAGTACCTGGCTACGTTGCTCACGTACACCTGGTGCTTGCTATACTTGTGGAAACACTGGGCATCGGCACTGGAATTGTCCAATGAACCACAAAGCTCTTCCACCAACACCTCCAAGACCTGCGGAAAGTGCTCCTATGATTCGTGCACCTCCACCTCGGGCTCTCAACATCAACACTAAGCCGGGGTCTACGGTTGCTCGTGCCAACTGTGTCAACGCCGCTCAAGCTGAGCATGCACCTGGAGTTGTCATGGGTATGCTTCTGTTAACTCAGTTCCTGCACGAGTTTTGTTTGATTCTGGTGCTTCGCATTCTTTTGTTTCTCACAAGTTTGCTCATGAGCAAGATTTGGCTATGGTTCCTTTATTACACCGTCTTGTGGTACAATCTCCTGGGTCAAACATGAGGGCTGCTGATATCAGCCATGGCAATCAAATTGAGATTGGTGGCTCTTTGTTTCCGGCTTCCTTAATTATTCTGGGCAATTCTGATATTGATGTTATCTTGGGCATGGATTGGTTGACAGCAAATGCATCTGTGATTGATTTTGCTGAACGTTCGGTTTCTCTAAAAATTCCTGAAGGCCATATAGTCTATTCTCCAAGTCTGACTCCTGCAATTCAGCTTTATTCATTGGCGGCTCTGAATGATGATGCTATGGAAGGTATTCAGAGTGTTCCTGTAGTTTGTGAGTTTCCAGATGTTTTTCCTGAAGAGTTGCCAGGTATGCCTCCGGATCGTGAGGTTGAGTTTGTCATTGAACTTGAACCTGGTATCGCTCCTATTTCCAAGCGGCCTTATAAAATGGGTCCTGCTGAGTTGGCTGAACTTAAGCATCAGTTGGATGAACAAGAGAAGTTGAGTTTCATTCAGCACAGTACTTCTTCTTGGGGTAGTCCAACCATCTTTGTGAAGAAGCGAGACAAGACTGATAGACTTTGTGTTGACTATCGGGCACTCAATGCTAAAACCATCAAGAATAAATATCCCCTTCCACGGATTAATGATCTCTTCGATCAACTAGCTGGAGCTGTGGTATTCTCTAAGCTTGATTTGAGAAGTGGTTATCATCAAATCAAGATCCGCAAGGAAGATGTTCCTAAAACAGCTTTCACCACCCGTTATGGCCTGTATGAGTACACGGTCATGTCTTTCGGTCTCACCAATGCACCTGCCACCTTCTCGAGGCTTATGAACTCGGTTTTCATGGAATATCTTGATAAGTTCGTTGTGGTCTATCTAGATGACATTCTAGTCTATTCTAAGTCAAAAGAAGAACATGAAGAACACCTTCGTTGTGTCCTAAACAAGCTTCGTGAGAACCGCCTGTATGCAAAGTTCTCCAAGTGTGAATTCTGGCTGCCTCAAGTCACCTACCTTGGTCACGTCATCTCTGCCAAGGGCATTGCCGTCAACCCAGAAACTATTAAGAAAATTATGGACTGGCTTCCACCCATAAATGTCAAAGAAGTCCGGAGTTTCCTTGGCTTGGCCAGTTACTGTCGGTGATTCGTTCAAAACTTCTCAAAGATTGCGTAGCCTCTTACCGATCTCCTCAAGAAAGGCAAGAAATACCTTTGGACTCCTGCATGTCAAGCAAACTTTGAAACACTCAAAGAAAAGCTCACTTCCACTCCAGTCTTGGTTCCTCCAGATACATCAAAGCCTTTCCAAATATTCTGTGATGCTTCATTGCAAGGATTGGGTGCGGTCCTTATGCAAGAAAAGCAAGTTGTTGCTTATGCATCTCGTCAGTTGAAGACGCATGAGATCAACTATCCTACACATGACCTCGAACTTGCAGCAGTTGTCTTTGCTCTGAAATTATGGAGGCATTACTTGCTTGGCAACCGTTGTGAGATCTTTTCTGATCACAAGAGTCTAAAGTATACATTCACACAGCCTGATCTTAACCTTCATCAGAGGAGGTGGATTGAAACAATTAATGATTTTGATTTGACCATCAACTACACTCCGGGCAAAGCCAATGTCATGGCAAATGCTCTCAGCCGAAAAGCTTATGTCAACAATCTCATGGTGGAAGAACAACAACCTCTCTTGTGCGAGGAATTCCGCAAGCTCAACCTTGAAATTGTGGATCAAGGTTATCTTCTGAACCTTCTAGCAACACCTCTCTTGGAAGAAAAGGTCCGTTCCATTCAGCTTGGGGATACTTACACTAAAAAGATCATCTCCAACATTCAACTTCCGAAGTATGAGTCTTTCCATGTAGACGACCAAGGCACTCTTTTCTTTGAACACCGGATGTTTGTTCCGAACTACCCGGGTTTAAGAGAGCAAGTTCTCAAGGACGCGCATGATTCTGTTCTTTCTATCCACCCTGGAAGCACTAAAATGTACATGGACTTGAAAACACAATATTGGTGGCCTGGTTTGAAACGATATTGTGCCAAGTATGTCTCAGAGTGTGATGTTTGTCGCAGAGTTAAAGCTGTCCATCAGAAACCTTCCGGTCTTCTACAGCCATTGAAGCCTCCGGAATGGAAATGGGAGAAAGTAGAGATGGACTTCATCACTGGTTTTCCAAGGTTGCAGAAAGGCAACAATGCAATCTTTGTTGTCATTGATAGGCTTTCCAAAGTAGCTCACTTCTTTCCAGTCAAGGAAACAATTTCTGCAATTCAGTTGGCTAAGATCTATATCAACAGAATTGTCTCTCTGTATGGAGTTCCTCTTGAAATTAGCTCAGACCGTGGAAGCATCTTCACTTCCAAGTTCTGGGGAAGTTTCCAAAATGCTTTGGGAACAAAACTAAACTTCAGCACAGCTTACCACCCTCAGTCGCAAGGACAAGTTGAAAGGATCAATCAGATTCTGGAAGATATGCTCCATGCTTGCGTTATCTCTTTCAGCATGAAGTGGGAAGAATGTCTTCCTTATGCTGAATTCTCTTACAACAACAGCTTCCAGAAAAGTCTAAAGATGGCACCATTTGAGGCTCTCTATGGTCGCAAGTGCAGAACTCCGATTGGTTGGTGGGGCGCAGGTGAAAGAATATTGTTTGGCCCCGACATTGTAACTCAAGCGGAGGAGAAATTTCACATCATTCTTGAAAATCTGAAGATTGCTCAAAGTCGCCAGAAGAGCAATTATGACAGAAAGCACACGGACATGGAGTATGTCCCTGGTGATCTCGTTTACCTTCGTGTCACTTCCATGAGAGGTATGCACCGCTTTGGTATCAAAGGAAAGCTGGCTCCTAGATACATCGGTCCTTTCAAAATTTGTGGAAGAAGAGGAGAAGTTGCTTATGCTCTTGAGCTCCCTGAACAACTCAAAGTCCATGATGTTTTTCACATCTCTCAACTCAAGAAGTGCTTCAAGGATCCCGGCAGGACCGTGGACCATGAACTCATTAATCTCCAAGAAGATCTGTCTTATCAAGAACACCCCACAAAAATTCTTGAAGTCGCAGAAAGAAGGACTCGCAACAAGTCCATCAAGTTCTGCAAGGTGCAGTGGTCGCACCATTCCGTTGATGAAGCCACCTGGGAATGTGAAGATGAGCTCCGTGACAAGTATCCTACCCTCTTTGAGTCTTCTTCTTCCTAGAATCTCGGGGCGAGATTCCTGTTTAGTGGGGGAGAGTTGTAGCACCCCAATTGTCTAACAATTGTAATGCTACTTGTCCTAGTAAGATATTGGCTACTTCATAGATATTATTGTTGCATCATAAATATATCATGCTCATGTCATCATGCCACCTTGCATTTGAGCATCATATAAAACCCTCTTTCTTTTGGTTTTTCTCTCATATGCATTATTAATTGTATTTGCCTCTTGATATTGTATTTTGTTATTGATATATTGTCTAAATGCCCAAGTTGAGTTGGGGGCATATCTCTTATTTCATTTACATCACCTTGCTTTTCCATCACTTTATAATCCCACCATCCCATTAACCATGAGCTTGTTTCTCTTTCTTTGTTACTTAATTCTAGCTCATGTAGTTTGGGGTGGATTAAATCCTCTAAATTCTTGTGCTTGGTTTTATCTCCTCTTTTGGATATGCATAGAGTAATGCCATAATATTATTATTGTTGTCACAAAATAAATAATGGCATTATTATTTTGCATGGGCCATGCACAATTCTTCACCACCTTTTCTCTCCATTGGTTTTTCTTTGGATTTAATGGATCCTATCTTGGGAGGCCATCTTCTACCATTCCACCATCCCCATACTCCTATCCACCTCTTATCCTCTTATTTTATTTTCTCCATGCACTAACCATATGTGGCCTTTTTCCACCTAATTCTTTTCTTCCTCCTTCTTTCTTGTTTCACTTCCACACTAGCTCATGCAAGATCAAGCTTCATTTTTCCTCTTGGGTTGGCCTCATAAACCAAATTAAATTCTAAATATCTAAAACCACCTAATCTAGCTATTTTCTCTCTCTCTCTCTCTAATTTCTCCTAAACCCTAACCTACTCCCAACTCTCTCTCTTACTCTACCTCTCTCTCTAACCTGCTGAGCACCACCTGGCCACCCTCTCCCTGGCCCACACCCAGCCACCCTAACCCTAGCCCATGCCCTAACCCGAGCTCCATCTAACCCTAGCCCGAGCTAGCCTCCCCTCCTCTCTTTCTTTCTCTACCGCCATGCTGGCCCCACCCTGCAGCCGTCTGCCGCCCTGGCCCACCTGCAGCCCCTCCCCGCCGTGCCTACCAGCCCTAGGGCGAGCCCCAGCAAGCCAGCACATGAGAGAGGAGAGAAAAGGTGGCACCGAGGCCACCTTTATCTCTGCCGTGCCCCAGCTGCCCTCCTCCCTATCTCCCTTCTTTTCCTCCCTCCCCACGTCTCTCTGGCCTCGCCCAGATCTGGCCCGAGCCGCCCCCGTCTTCTCCTTATTCCTCCCCGACGACAGCGCCTGCCGCCGCCCGCCGCCAGTTCCATCTCGTCCCCGTCGATCCTGCCGTGCAGCTCGACCTGGAGGTGGCCTGGGAGCTCGTGGACGTTCCCCTGCGACGCCGTGTCCACGCCAGCGCGAAGGAGCAAGCCCCAGCACCGCCAGATCCTCGCCGTCCTCCGAAACCCTAGCCCGCCGGAGCGTCTGCGTCGTCGACGATCCGCCGCGCCCCCGTCCAATCCAACCACACCAGGCAAACGGCGGTGAGCATCTCCTTCTCCCTGACAACCTCCTCTTCTCCGTCGCTGTCTAGCGTCGCCGACCGTTTTGTCGAGCGCTCTCAGTGCGCGTCGCTCGCCGGCATCTGCAGCCTTCCCGCGCCGCGCCACACCCCATCTAGCCCGCGCCCACCTCCCTGTCAACTACCTGAGCCAGCCGCACCGGTTCGCACCCTCCGCGCGCACGCCCTCGTCCCGGGATCGATCCCCGCTCGCGCCGCGCGCCGGATTTCCTCGCTAGACGAAGGAAAACGAAGAATAGTACGGGCGCGTGGTCATCTAACAAAAAGCCCCCCACCTTTTTGATTCCGGCAACACGCGCTCCTAGTGACCCCACCAGTCAGCCGCGCTGACACTTTTGCTGAAAACCCCTCGGCTTTTCCCGGCCACAGCCCGCGCTCCAGCCCCCAGCCCCACCTGTCAGCCCCTGTCTCCCTCGCCGCTGTCACGTGGGCCGCGCCAGTTGGCCCACCCCGCAGTCACATTGGCTAGCCAGACCCGCGGTGACAAAAGTTTTCCCCGCGCGTGGTCCAGTCAGCACAAAGGCCCACCTGTCAGTGTCTGGGGTTGATTTTGCCTGGGTGAGAAAAGTATTTCCCTGAGTCTGTTTTTATTTGAATCTTTTCCAGATTTATTTAAATTCAAATTCAATTCAGATTCAAATAATTTTTAAAATATAAATCCAAATAATACAAATAATATATGTTTTGGAATCAGAAAAATTTGAGGAATTCAAATATGCCCTTCAAAATAATATTTGAACACTTTAAATTTTCGAGATGATTAAAATTACAATAAAATGCCCTTTTCCTTATTTAATTAATAACTTTTGTTTTATAACTCCAAATTTGACAAATAATATGTCTAAATCGATCAGCGCGACGAGCCGTTCTATTTATGCAGTCCTTGTTCTGAATTGAAGCATGCATCATGTTGTCATTTAAAATCTGAACTGTCTATGACAATAAAACTTGGTTAAATAAATAATAAAATGCTTTATTTCTTGTATCCACACCTCACCTTTGCCATGCTACTTTAATGCCATGTAAATTGTGCATCATTCATCATGGCATGCTTGTTTGCTTGACGCTTTTCAATGCATATGCTTGTGCACTTTATTTATGTTGGCCCTTGTTTGTTTGGTTCTTCTTTGAATAGACGCCCAGCAGGAGAATTATCAGGAATCACAGGAGTACTACCCAGATCCATCTCTCGCTTCAGCTGAGCTGCCAGGCAAGCACTACCACATGCTTGCATACATACAGTACCTATTGCCTCTATCTTATTCTTGCATCATTGAGTCGCGATTGCATTAAATTGAATCCCAAGTACTGCATAGCCTTTACTTTTAAACCACACCAAGCTTGTTCCGGTCCCATGAGCCATTACTACAGGAGTTGTTTGAGCCATGCGAGTCGTAGAAAAGCATGAGTAGTGTATGTGAGTGTCTGAGGAATAACGAGGTACCTAAACAACATAACCTGAGTAGTAATGGGATAACTAATGAAAGAGGCACCGGTGAGCAATATCTGCTATTTGGTTTTTCATGCTCACTTGTGTCCCGTAGGACCCCGAGTACTTGATTCATGTTCCTTGACTATTCGCACTATCCACATCCGGGAGGCCTTATGGACCCCCCTGAGCCAGAGCTTGATTCATTCTTATTTCTTGGGGCCACAATTAGTTTGGGGCTTTATTACTATTCTGTACTTATGCCATGTTACTGCTTTATTTAAGATTGTGCGAGGAGCACCTGTAACGGTTTTGGATCGTGACACGTTTTCGCTGTAACGACAAGCCCAGTCATATTTTCGGGTTCCCAGTCGTTTACCGCCGTCCACACAAACCTTGGGTCCGTCTCGGAGCCGGCCAACTTCGTTGTGGGTAGCTTAATGGGGTGGCCCCCTGAAATGTTTCTGAATCCTGTGATTGCTTTGTCGTGAATGCCTCGTTGGGTTTTGATTTGGTTCTTCCGAGGTTGATCGAGTGTGTGTTGCTATTCGTGCACCCCTGCAGGGTAAATCTTTCTGAAAGCCGTGTCCGTGGTTATGGACGACTTGGAGCACAGTTTCTCGATCATAGACAAGTATAACTAAAGTACTGCTTTTAAATTGACTAAGTACTTGACTAGTAAATAGTACAATACTCATGGAATGGTTAATAAAACTGCCAACGGATGATGGGGGTTGTTCGTCCGCTTCCTCGTTGGTAAGCGAGGAGGAGGATGGATCTATTAATTATACTGTTATAACTGTTGTTCTTAATTCACGGACTTCCGTCTATCATTGGTTAGGCGGGAGGTTAGCGAGTCTCTATAGAATTGTTAGGTATTATCTTTTGCTGCAATTGCGTCACCCCAGGTTGTGTCCCCTTTAGTGGCATAAAGACATGCTGAGTACCCCTAGGGTCTCACACGATAAATTGTTTGGTTCAGATGAACAGGTGTACCCGCAAGATGGATACTGGGTGGAAGAGACAGATGATGTTGGCAACGATCATTCGGTGTAGAGATTCCGGGAACGGGGATCCGTGTGATCTTTGGGCGGGATGTGTTTATTTATGGAGCATCTTATGCCAATTTGCTTCTTATCCGTACTTGGATCTTGTTTTCCGCTTCCGCCTGATACTCTGATGTGTGATGTATGAGGAGCTATCCTAAATTATTATATCTATCTAGGACATTTGGAACTTGCCGTATGGCATTGCAATGTTTCTATTTCTTTTAGATGGAATGGCTCTGAGGACTGTTGTATGTGGCTTGCATACATACTCATTTGTGTATGTAGTTGATCCCTTCGCCTGCCGATTACGCCGCTCGTTCTTGTCCCGTTGTTTGAAAGTGGTTAGGACGGCCAAAAGGTCTACTGTGAGTGGCCCTGGGCCCCACCGTACTATTTTAACCACTTTCGTTCATCCAGGCATTAACTAAGAGCGTAATTCACCGAGGTAGTTACATCCCACATGTTAGTCTGTTTGATCAAAACTTGCATGCAGTGCATGGCTGATTCACGCGCTAGTTGCGAAAAATGCTCGTTGATCCAAACTTGAATTGGCAGTTCCGCTTCTTCTCCCCTGTCTCATCATCTCCTCGCAGTGGTAGTTCCACTTCGTCTCCCTCGTCAGTTATCCTCTTCTTCTTCTCGTCGCAGTGGTAGTTCTTCTTTCTTCCTCGATCAAAACATTCCCGCACGTAAGCCACGGCCAGTAGCCGGATGAAGAGGAACTGGGCCGATCTCCCGGCCGACCCACTTCGGAAGATCGCCAACTATTTGCTGGAGAAAGAGGAGTACGTCGACACCTATGCTGCTTGTCGGGAAGTCTGCACCGATTGGCGCCGCACTTTAAAGGTGCCCAAATTCCATCTCAACAACTGGATCATGATAGATCACACACTTCTAGACGTTGGCGACTTCACCTTCCTCAACCTCGCCACTGGTCGTTGCTTCAGGACAAATCTAATGGACGTCCATTGCAGGTTCACATTCACATCCGATATTTATTGGTATTTTCCATTGTAAACATTTTAGTGCTAACTGATTCCCTCTTCTTCCAAAAGATTCTACTTCGTCGGTGTTTCTCGTGGTGTCATCGTGCTTGCTTAGAGGGTCGAGCCGTGTCAGATTCGGCTTCTGAACCCAATCACTCATAAGTCTAACACTGAGTTTCAAGCACACATACCATCTGATCCTCTGCAATCTGTCGTCGTGGCGAAGTCCCCGACGATGGTGTTCGTTTGCACCAATTATCTAGATTGTATTGCATGGGCCGACGAGAGCACCCCAACGGGACAAATCAATGAATCATCTTGAGAAGGATTGTATTCGCCACCTCCTGCTATGCTTCTGGACTGCATGACGACATTCCGAGGGGAATTATATGCATTACTTGAGAATAGAGACATCTTGTCGACCAACATTAAGTTAGAGTAGCACGCGAGCACTGTCACGATGGCCAAAATAATTTTGGCCCTAGTCTTTGAAGAGGTACGCGAAACTTATAAATTTTACCTTATGGAGTCAGATGGTGATCTGCTTCTTGTGTTGAACGGGGATTTCGCCAAAGGGGAAGCGGTGTTGTACCGGGTGGACACGGAGAACCTCTCTCTCTAGGCCGTCGGTGACATTGGAAGTCGTGCCCTCTTTGTTGATTATAGTCGGTCTATCTCCATTGGCACCAGGTTACACCCCACAGTAAAACCCGGTTGCATATACTACAGGAATTAAATCAGACTGTACGATCATGAGGTTCAAGCTTGGGAAGAGGAACCAACAATGACGTATGGCTTAACTCTAGAACATACACCGAGGCCTTACCCTCTGGACGAGATACTGGCAGCACATTGCAGATGGAGAGAGTTCTCTGAATGTGTGTTGCAGCACGCGGGAGCCGCCGATGACGAAATATATAGGGGAGAATGAATCCTATATTCATCCTAGGTTATTTGCTAGCATTTTCAGGTCTATTTTTCAAAGTAGAAATTTGTACTGTATTTATATTATTTCGACAGTATGCATATTAACTTTCAGACAAAATTGTAATGTATTTAAATTTAGTACTTCCAGAATTCAATGTATTTATTTTTAGTAGCTTCTTTCAGAATTCTTTGTGTTCGACATGGGCATCAGCTCAGCGTCGGAATTCAGGTCCCACATGGAAAATTGCACAATAATGTGTTGGTGGGCGGCACCACCCCTCGAACCTGGGATGCGCGCCGTCGAAGGTGTGTGGGGGCCGGGGCGGGCCCGCTAGTCAGAAAACATGCCACGTTGGCATCCCCTGTTTCTGATGCCCTTTAAAAAAATAAAACACGCCACGTCGTTATCCCCTGTTTCTGATGGTGTTGCTACACTCGACAGTACATGGTGGCATATAAATAATATCGTATAAACATAAGGGCACAGTCATCAACATTTCTAAAATGAAACCCGGTCCCGTCTCCTACATGTCCTTGTACATTGCCCGATGAGGTGGATAGCCACGACCGATCTTTTTAATACGTTCGAACTCTTATGCTGAGAAGGGAAATAAAGATTGAGCTGTTAATGCAACGAGTGTCAAATTATTACCCTCTAAGGAAATGGGAAATGGTTACTTTCACGCGTGCCCGTAGTGCAAACCTACTGTCAGTCTTTCACTCCCCTTCTCCGACTAACCACAGTTCACCTTGCGCACCTCCTCCACGCCGCACCAACTAGGGTAACATGGCCCCAGCTAAGCCGCCTCCGCCGCCGCGACAGCCACCAAAACTGGGGTATTTAGCCCCTCTAAGGCAGGCCATGAAGCTCTACTTCAAGGCCGGTCTCCCATTGCCCTGCCAGGCGGATGATTTCCCCGAATGTGCCGAATCGGCCGCGGCGGCGACTGCGCCGACGTTAGCGCCAGATGTAGCAAGCAGGGCCAAGAGAGCGATGTGGAGAAATCGTGCGGCGACATTACGGCATGCTCTAGGCAGTGGGAACAAGGTACGTATCAAATCGTTCATGAGAGCATGCCGCCGCCGAGGGTACACACCCTCAAACAGGGCAGCGCCAAGGTCTAGGAACTCTCGCGTCCACGCTTCGGCGCGGACTACCTTACCTCAGTGGGGTAGGCTAGGAGCACGCTGACTGTGGCAAAGACGCTCCATGCTACGCACCGTCGAAGGCCGTACCGTGGCGGCCACCATGCGTCTACACTCAGCATGCTGGATTGTTCGAAAGCCGGAGGCGGCGGCGGGCATCAACTCAGCCCCGGAATTCAGGTTCGAGTTCACACGGACCTACGATCCCGAGAAGGAGATGTCAAATTTCAGTTTCAAAGAAATCGTTGCGTCGGCGCGGATGGTCCAACTAAACCAGGACTGGCGCACGCAAATCGCTCGTGCATGAACGATGTAGATTTCTTGTAGTTTGGCAGGAAGGCAATAGATCAGTTTGGGTTAAATGATCAAAGAACTTATGTCCTCTCAAGGCAATTGGCCAGCCAACTTTTCTCGTGGAGATCTGTAGTTTCTTCAGTGTAAAATAGTTAAGTTCAGGCTGAAGAATGGCTTTTGTAGATGAAATGCTGACGAATTGTTCTATAAACTAGTAGGAAGTTTAGCCCACTTTTGTGCAGGTATAAGACCCTTTTGTATGGAAGTACTACTGTTGTAAGCAAATACTATCAAGTACCTATTTCCTTCAATTACTAGTCGTGGTTCAATCCAGTTAACTGGCATCTTTTTATCCTAGACTACAGATTTTGCGTCTGCTGTTTGTGCTGTAAACCATTTTTTCCTTTGTCTTGTGTTGCCTGCAAAATGGTCCTGCAGTTCAACGTGTTACAAATGTAGCTACCTTGTACTTGAAGAGGAGATGGACTACATTTTCCTGGCATCCACAGAATTGACATTGCTCATTGCCAGACCACCCTCTTTTCATGAGGTTGTCCTTGGTTATTAACATAAATTATAAAGCACGGTGTTCAACTACATCGATTCAAACTATTACACACACACTGCATCAAATTCATTACCCACACATACTACATCGATTCAAACTATTACACACACATACTACTTCAAACTATTACACACACGTACTACATCAATTCAAACTATTACACATTTTTAGTCGATGCTAACTTCCTGCTATGCTCTCCATACTACAAATTCATTAGCCACACATACCACGGCAATTCACTAGAGCTCTGTCTTCACTCGAGGGAAATCAGAACCACCAGCTCGTCCAAGCCCGGTCCCCCCACCGAAACTATGTGCCCCGTCGCGAAACGGTAGCGGTACTGCGCCATCGATCCTTCTAGGCCAACACTGCAGGCGATGAGGGCGCTTTCTGGCAGCCTCTTCGGGGCCCTGAATGCCATGTACCGATTCCAGAACCTCCTCCAGGTGGATGATGACCGGGTGCTTCCAGCAAAGCTGTCGCCCTGCCCTACTTGGAATCTGCACCTCGTACATCTTAGGAACGGCGTCAGGATCTTTCAGCCACGCCTTTACCTCGATGACCCATCTGTCGCTCGGTGGCATGATTTCCACCAGGTTGCCGCCAAGGCTACTGACCTGCTTGAGGGCCTCTGGCTCCCAAGCATCCAATGGGAGGCCGTCAAAGCCGAGTTTGAAGAAGAAACGAAGCTGCCCCAAGCGATCGTCCCACCCATAGGCGCGATGCCAACGCATGAAGCTCATTTTCTCCCCGCAGCACTCGAAAGAACGGGAAGAATGCAGAACGCGCTCGGTGTCTGAGTGGTGCTCGAACCAGATGAAAAAATCGAATGGCGACGCGCATACCTCAATGTTGACCTCATTTCGTCTGATCCCAAAATGAGACCTAAAAGCCGACAGCAACTCTGCCAGTGACACAGCGGGACGGACGCCCAACACGGTGGCCATGAGAGCGTGGTCGTCGAACTGCTGTGCCAGGGCTACCATGCCTGGGGTGCGCGGCAGCACACAACTTCCCGAGGCCGGTCGCCGGCCTGGATCGCCCGACGGGACGCGCTCCGCCGTGCGAGAAGGACTAGCCAGAGGTGAGATATTAGTCCGGGGACGCGAAGCTCCGATACGGCAGACGATGCAACGGCGACGGCTGCGAGCTTCAATTAGAGGCGTGGGAGGTTGACCGGACATGGCGGGGATGCAAATTAGAGCAAGTGCGAGCTCCGATCTGAGACAAGCAGCCAGAGCTGAGGAAATTTTATGGGGAGGGGAGCAGGGGAGAAGACCAAAGCAGAGCAAAAAAATAGATTTGGTCCACTCAGGGATCTGGTCCACGCAGGGGTAAGCTAGTCCACGACCGCAAAAGATAACGGGGAATACTAACATGGCGGGCCAAGAAGAGTTGACCTAACGGCGGTATTTGAGTTAAACCGTTTTTGTCTGGTTCAAATGACTGTTTGGCCGTTAGATTTGTATTCACCCCCATTTGGCCCTTCTGGACAACTGGCGAATCTACTATGGCCCCTCCGCGCGATTGATGGCAAATCGGGTACCGCGATGCACTCACCCACCAAGTTTGGTACCGCAAACGAACATTCCCCTGTCTATGGTAACCCCGTGCCCACCGAGCCTGGCCATCATTGCCCTCACCCCTTGTTGTCGGGTGCAGCCCTGCACCTTTCTCCCATCGCGCTCAAGTTTCTTGCCACATCGGTCTTCCCCTCGGCGGGTGCTGCCGGTGTTGGGAATACTTACACATGGTGATACTAGTACTGTGGCGCCGCTACCACTTAGTGACCAGGTCCTGCTATACAAACCCCGAGCAAGTGTGTTGTTATTTGGCACCGCTGAAGTCAAGCGTTGTGGATAGTATGGCTTGGCGCCACTCGAAGACCTGGTACCGATTTCAAGTTCGTCACCGATACGAGAATTGGGAGGTAATTGCGTCGAACCCCAAGATCCTCATCATGGCACCGGAAGAGCCTTGCACCCGGAGATATTCGTCATTGCACACCAATACCTCCGTCCGGGAACCCAAAGGTGATGGAGCCGAAAACCCCAAGTTCGACACCAAAGATGGCACGAACGCCAAGATCTACTTCATGGATTAGATGGCTCGAAGCTCTCTGAACCCGAACCCTCGAACCAAGATCGTCGAACCTAATGTGTGACCCCGATCCGAGCCCCTATTTTATTAAATGATATATACTTGATGGATATAAATTGTTCATGGTTGCATACATATTTTTGTGGGTTTGGGGCCTTATGCCGCTTCACCTAATAATTAAATATGGAGACTATATACAAGCCATTCTTGTCTTATATCGCGTCCATTTAAATTTGTGTAGTGAAACGGTGCAATGTTCTGCCTTGTTAAGACAACATTTAAATTGCAGGATACTTAAACAACATGAAACTCTTAATTAATTGTCGGGATCCCGATCCGCTTAATATTTCCTAGTTGCATCGCATCTTTTCCATGTCATGTATCATACATCATCATGCCCAGTCTTCTACCGTAGTATTAAATAGTGCATCTGGTGTTTCTTTTAGTGCTTTGCTTCTTCACGGTTTAGGCCGTTGAGTTGATGCGAGTGTCGATAAGTGTTTCGGATATGTATCTTCGGCTATGTTTTCAAGCGAGCATTCTCCCTCTTTCTACCCATTTTGCATTTATAGTCTTTACTTCCTCCTGTTGATCTATTGATATCCTTCTTGTCGATGCTTTAGTTTCCATACCATTGATATCCCCTGCAGCCTATATTGCCTTGGACACCTCCTATTGCCTATTGTTTGATTGACAGTCTCCCTTGCGAGTCATAGTTGCTTGCTTAGGTGCTGCTTCATGTAGTCCATATTCCCACTACTAGGAAATAGCTTATAAGTAGACAAGTTACTTTGTGGCGCATATGTAAATCCATGCGCCACAGATACTTGTTAGTGGCGCTTTAGCAAACATGCGCCACAGACACAAAAACTTCTGTGGCGCATTTCATCCAACATGCGCCACAAAAGTTTGGTGGGACCCGCCAGCCGGGGTGGGGCGATCCAAGTTCTATGGCGCATAATGAAATATGCGCCATAGAAATTGCCTCTTCTGTGGCACATATTTCATTGCGCCACAGAACTTGGAGGCGGGCCCCACCACGGATAATATTTCACCCACAATCTGTGGCGCATGTGTGGATATGCGCCACAGATATGTTTGACTTCTGTGGCATGCGCCACAGAAACCTAACCCGGGGTCCCACCACTTTAACCTGCACCATATGCTCTGTGGCGCATATGTCCATATTCACACACCCATAGTTTCTCCATTTTCATGTAACTAAACCTACTTTAGTCCATAGATTGGTAAGTAGAAGCTTCCCTCCAACTTGTAGATCTAAAAGTTCCTTACTTTTCTCTCTCACGTCTCTATTTGTTTACTAATTAACTCTCCACCAACTTGTAGATCTATTTGTCCACACACTCTCATAGCACGGTCTCGTCTCGCTATTATTGAGTCTACTAGTTGAGTACTTGGCCATGAACATGTAGGTGAAGCTTGTCGCACGGGCGGTGTGTGTGCGATGCATAGCGAGACGATGCTTGTGTGGTGCATGAATGTTTGCATTGGGAGGAAGTTTTTTGTTGCTTGCTTGTTGTTGTCCCGATCGGTGTGGTGCATGGATGTTTGCCGAAATGTTGATTCATTTCCATATCGGCAAATTTTTGCACTACCCATATGTCCTAATTTTAAGAAAGGTCATGCCGAATTTTTCTGGATAGCTTTCATGCATGTGTGTGTGCATATGGTGTGGTTCTAACCTATACTCTCTATTTTGACAGCTTAGGCAACCATGGTCCTCACGATGAGCGAAGGTTGAATTGCTAGGTATAAGAAAGACACGAAGGAGGACATGATTCTGAACAACAAGACCATGACAAGATGTCCATGTCGAACATGCAAACTCCAGCGCTGGATCGACCCTGATTCTGGACAATTGGAGGGTCACCTGCTCAGGCGCGGTTTCATGCGCAACCTCAAAGAGGCTCTAGCAGGACATGGTGGTCACGAAGACGTGGGCGGGCGAGAAGACGAAGAGTCTACCGGGCATGATCATCATGACGAAGGAGATGCCGGCGGGCATGATCATCATGACGAAGGAGATACCGGCGGGCATGATCAGCATGGAGAAGGAGATGGCGATGGGCATGATCATCATGAAGAAGGAGAAGACGCGAACACACAGACGCTGCTAACTTCAGCCTTGCAGGACCCTCATGTTCAAGAACTGCTCCTCAAGGAGACGAGCAATGACAAAGCTGCAGCCAGAGAGAAAGCCAAGCTAGCCCAAATGGAGGTAGACGGGATGACTCCATTGTATCCTGGGTGTCGCCCCGAGGGTACATGTTTGAGTTTAATGCTCAAGGCTCTGGAGATGAAGGCCGAACACAAATGGACCAATGTGAGTTTCAACGCGAACATGGAATACAAGCATGACCGACTTCCTAAGAGGAACACATTGCCAACAAGTATCGAGGAGGCCAAGAAAATCGTGTGCCCTCTCGACCTACCACACATTAAATACCACGCATGCATCAATGATTGCGCACGTTATCAGAACGAGTACGCGGATAGAGCCACATGTCCGGTGTGTGGCCAAGGATGGTACAAGAGAGGGAACAAGAAAGTTCCTCAAAAAGTGGTATGGTACTTTCCTATCACCCCCCGTCTGCAGCGATATTTCGTAGATCCTAAGGAAGCAAAGCTCATGCAATGGCACGCAGAAAGAGAGAAACCCGAAGATGATCCAGAGAAGGGCAAGATCCTGACGCACCCTTCATATGCTAGCCAGTGGAATGCACTAGACATCGAGTTCGAAGAGTTCAGGGGCGATGCAAGGAACGTCCGGCTAGGTATGAGCACCGATGGACTCAATCCTTTTGGAAACTAGAGTAGCACGCATAGCACCTGGTCCGTGTTTGTATGGCCGTACAACCTCCCCCCGTGGCTATGCACGAAGCAAAGGTACGTACACATGAGCATTCTTATTCAGGGGCCGAAACAACCAGGTATCGATATGCATTTGTATCTTGGGCTGTTGAGAGAGGAGTTAGCCAACTTGTGGGAGACGTCGGCGCATACGTGGGACACCTACACTAAAGAATATTTCCATCTGAGAGCTACGTTGCTCACGACGGTGCAGGATTATCCTGGTTACGCATATGTATCGTCCCAGGTGAATCACTGACACAATGCATGCGTCAAGTGCATGTATGCGACACCACATCTCCAGCTACCAAGGGATCTCAGGTCTTCGAAAACCGTGTTCCAAGGTACTCGGAAGTGGCTCCGCATGGATCACCCATGGAGAAAATGTGGTGACCTGTTCGATGGTAAGGACGAGCTCGAAAGAGCCCCACGTCCGAGGAGAGGCCAATAAATCGAGGAGCTTTTGAATAATTGGGTAGATTGCCCTGTGCTGGGAAAAAACGACCGAGGACAAAGCCGTTGTTGGGTGTATGGAAAGCAAGGTCTGTTTTCTAGGACCTGCCGTATTGGAAGGTCCTCCACACTCCCCATAGCCTCGATGTAATTCACATCACAAAGAACGTTACCGAGAGTCTGCTTGGCACTCTACTGAACATGCCGGAGAGGACCAAGGATGGGCCGAAAGCAAGAAAGGATCTTAAATTTGTTCGCATCAAGAAAGATCTTCAGTACCCTGATAGTGATGATGATAATGATGATGATGATGATGATGATCAGATGGAAGGGACTCAAGGTCGCCACAAAAGTGTTAAGAAGAATGAGGTGGTGCTTCGTGCTACCTACTTCACTCTGAGTCTCGAGGAGCTCGAGCAGTTTTTCATGTGCCTCCTAGGAGTGAAAGTTCCTCACGATTACTCGGGGAAGATAAGCAGATATCTGGATGTGGCGAAGAAGAGGTTCAGTGGTATCAAGTCTCGCGACTATCACGTGCTGATGATGCAGATACTCTCTGTTGCGATCCACGGGATAATGGACGAGCATGTCCGTGAGACGTTGTTTGGCTTCTATAACTTTTTCGACGTCATATCTAGGAAGTCAATCAGTGTGAAGCAGCTCGACAGGCTAGAGGAAGAGATCGTGATGATACTATGCGAGCTTGAGATTTACTTCCCGCCCGCATTCTTCGACATCACGGTGCATCTGCTTGTACATGTCGTGGACGACATCATCCATCTCGGGCCGACATTCCTGCACAACATGATGCTGTTTGAAAGGCTAAACGGTGTCATCAAAGGATTTGTTCGCAATAGGTCCCGTCCAGATGGAAGCATAGCCAAGGGCTTTCTGATCTACGAGTGCATCTCCTTCTACCAGAATTATTTAACCACCAAGAACGAGGATGTTGGAATACCCACCTAGAAGTACCTCGGCAGGCTCGGTGGATATGGTCAAAGTGAGGGCTGCCACTCAGTGCATGTCGGCATTGATGGTCGATGCACCGATTTTGACAGGGCACACCGAGTCGCGCTACAACATATTGAAGTGGTCGCCCCTTGGGTCGAATAGCACAGAAGCTTAATCGAGCAGGAGTACGTCGACTAGGGCCGGCCGAGGAAGAAGGGAGACATAACCATAGAGCACAACTCCAGCTTCACGAGTTGGTTCAAGAAAAGGCAACTGGACAATCCCCCACAGACGCCTTCTACGGAAGATCAAAAACTCATATTCTCCTTGTCGCAGGGCCCAGGGCACAACCTAAGGACCTATCAGTCATACGACATAAACGGTTACAGATTCTACACCGAGGAAAAGGACAAGAATAGTGAATATCAAAACTCAGGAGTAACTATGTTATCCTTTCCTGACGATGAGACTACAATGATGGAAAGATTCTACGGAAGGATCGAGGAGATATGGGAGCTCGACTACTGTGGAGAGATCGTACCGATGTTCCGTGTTAGATGGGCCAAGAACGTGGAAAAAGAAGGCCGCTATTTCACCACAATGGTTATACGAGATGCCAAATCAATGAAGAACGCCTCCACAAAAAATGAGCCTTCGGTACTCGCTAGCCAACTTGATCAATGCTTTTTTATTACCGACCCGTCAAAGCCCAACTGTGTTGTAGTTAGGAGGGGCAAGAGGAGCATCATCAGAATGGAAGAAGCCGCCAACGAGCAAAATTTTGACAAAAACGGCGACCCGAAGATCGAAGAGGAATTCGACGAGTACTTCGACATGCCTACTACTACTAAAGTAAGAAGGAATACCACACTACCTACTAAAGGTTATCCATTCATAAGAACAAATCCCAAAGTGCACGGGCTAAAGTATTCAACAGCGACGAAAAAGGGCAAGAAGATTGTGAAGAGACGCTAGCAATTGTGTGACTTTTTGGTGTATTAATTCATGTGGGTATAATGTGATATTAGTGTGGGTATACAAATTCACATTTGTGTGTGACAAGCACACACACACATATATATATATGATTCGGGAGGGTTTTTTTGAATAAATATGCATATGTGTTTTTGCTTTTTTTGAATAAATATGCATATATGTATATGTTCTTGCTTTTTTTTAAAAAATATGCATATGTGAATAAATATGCATATATGTATATGTTCTTTCTTTTTTTGAATAAATATGCATATGTGTGTAATTAAAAATATTTTTTAAAAAAGGAAAAAAGTGTGAGACAGCCCGGATTCGAACCTGGCTGCCCCAAGTGAGAGCGAGCGAGCAAGACCACTAGGACAAGTATTGGATCTTGTCATACTACGACGTCACGCTTTTTGTACTATGTCCAAAAGTTCTGTGGCGCATTCCCATAGAATGCGCCACAGAAGTTCCAACTTATGTGGCGCATTCTGTGGGAATGCACCTCAGACCTATCACACTTAGCCAAATAGACGGTTCGACATCTCCCCCTAATCCCCCTTCTTTCTCTTTCGAGATATCAGGTAATATTAAGTATTAGCTTTACCGCTGAACTACAACAACATGTAGGACAGTTAGTTGTCAAAGAGCTTGTTGTTTTGTACTTCTCCGTGCTTTAGGGATGATAAACATCTCGAATGGAAAGATCGAATTTTCCTTCATTTGTTCTCTGAATTGATCTATGTGGTTGCTTGGGACGCATCCCTCCACTGTATTTTAGTTTATACAGAAGAATGCTGACCTTTTCTTTAGTAGCTTAGACAACAAGATTTCAGGTTTCAGCAATTGGAAGCATGTGTCCATAAATAATCATCTTTGAGATTTCTATTGTTTATAGTCTTATTATCTTAGAAGCAATATATTTGCATGAAGTTTTCTCAAGTTAATTACCAAGCTTATCCTTAGTTACAGAATATATCTGCTGTTTATAGTTCTTATCTTTGTATTCTGCTGTCACCACTCTTGGTATTGGTTCTGCTAATACCAGGTGCAACATAAGAAGTTTTATTGGCATTTTTCCTCTGCCAATAATGTTTCAGGTTATATTATGTTTTGTATGCTTCAGGTTTGGCTGAAATTTCCCTTTTATTTGGTATATATGGTGTTGGGATTATCTGGTATATATGGTGCTGGGATTATATGTTGGGATTATTTTGTACTATATGGAGCTATTTGATTCGATGGAGCTGTGGATGGGGGCTGTGAATGGGGCTGTGGATGGGGGCTTTGAATGGGGTTGTGGATGGGGCTATTTTCTTGTGTGTGAATGTTGTAGGGATTTCATTTGAGTTGCCCATTTCTCCCGAAGTGTTGATTCACTTCTGTTTCGGTTGAGAAATGGGCACTCCTAGGTCAAAAAATTAGCAAAGGTCATGCCGAATTTTTCGGCCGAGATTTGTGCTAACTTTTTGCCTCTTTTTAATAGAGTAGTGCGAACATGTCGGGCAACAACAAGGCTGGCCCTTCTAAACACATGATCAGCGTCGAAGAACAAGCTAGACAGGCCAACGAGTCATTATAGCGGGGGTCCCAACAGGAGGAGGAGGAGGAGGCGATGACGATGACACCACCACTAGAGGAGGAGGCGACCGTCGCCAGAGCTGCTAGGGGTAATGAGGGAGGAGATCCTGATTATGAGGGGGGCAAAAACGACTACGATGGAACTAGTGAAGGCGGCGGCAAAGAGGATGACACCACCTATGGCAGCGCCCACACGGATGGCGGCGCGCGCAAGGATGGCGGTAGCGGCAACCCGACCGCTTCTCACAAGAAGAAGAAGGAAAAGAAGGAGCGGAAGGTGCCAGTGCTCGCCACCGTCTGTGATGAGTTCACTAAGGTCACAGAAAGTGGCCAACCCATTGCGCCAGAGGCCCATTGCTAAAGGGTACGGCCTGCAACTCGAGTGCATCATCCGGGAAAGCATGTCGATCAACACGAAGTACATCAGACATGCTGACAATGTAGCTTTTATCGATAACCTCCTTAAGAAGCTTCACAAGCGATACAGATTCCCAGAGCGGTTTAGAAACCTCGAGAGAAAGAACCCGGTGAATAAACTAGCCCTCACAAAGATGAGTAACACCTTGAGCAGCTGGAAAACCCGTGTGAAGAATAGCATTGACAAAGGTGAAAGCTGGGAGGTTATTAGTAAGAAAAATCCGATGCTCGACGAAGAGGAGTTTAAGATATTCAAGGCGGATATAGCTACCACTGATGCTATACATTGGACTAACTGGGGCAAGACTATGCGGGAATAGAACATAGGTAACCACCGCCTTGGAAGCGGCGGTTACAGGGGAAACATGCCATTTGGGACAAGGAGGACGCCGAGCTTGAACGCCTTGGTAAAGACAACCCTTGGCTTAAAATCACGGACTTGCAGCTTAGGCAATTTGTCCGGGCCCGCTATTACCTGGACAAGGAAACAGGGGGTTCATCACCGATGATCTGGAGGTGAAGGACTTCGAGAAGAAGCTAGTATGGAATTTATCGCCGATCTCAAGTCTATTGCGTTCTAATTAAAATAACGAAGCCAAGAATCTAAATGGGTTCACATTTCCTTGTCTATACAGGAGGAGGAACTGAACGCTCCTGCCAAAGAGTCGTCGTCCTAGGATTCGACGGAGCCATGGGACACAGTTTTCAATAGGGCGACGAATGCTTACAAGAAGAGGGACAAGGGGTTGCCGCCGTCCTCAGCTGGCCGTGTGTCCGGCTTCGGTATGAGCATGAAGTTCAAGGAGTACTACATAGAGGATGCCAAGAAAAGAAGGGAGAGGAAGAACTAGTCGGCGGCTAAGGATAAAGCCGTTGTTAAAGAGCTGAAGATGAAGGTGCAGACACTAGAGGAGAAGGAAGTGGATGAGAAAATGGTGGACAAGTTAGTGGAAGAGAAGCTCCGCGTGATGATCCCCCTGAGTTTTTCGAGGGGCTTACTGCTTGGAATGCGGGGGGTTGACAGGGGCCGATACATTTGCCCAGCTTAAGTGGCAGCAACTCGGGCATCAATGTTAACGTGTCATCGGACCTAGTGACCCCACCGGCCGTCAACGCCGGGACGTAACCGCTCGTTTTGGTCACACCGACGCCCCCTCCCGCCATAGATACCAATAAGGTGCAGCCAACGGCGGTGGTGCTTCGTGAGGCACCCGAGCGGGAGAATGCAGATGATGATAGGCCGGCCGCCGGCATCGGCCGTGTCTCTACATTAGTCGAGCTCCATGCCATCACCAAGGTAACTAATTAGTTAGTGCACGTCATCTCCTTTATGCCTTTGATGCATGACTGCGGCCATCTCATGATGCCCAACAACATGTTTTGCCTCAGGACACTTCATGCGTACTCCTGCTTAAAGATGTCGGTGGTGAGTTGAAGGATATTGCCAAGGGCACTCTCATACAACCAACGAGTCGCACGATGCACAACAATCCAATGGATGATGATGTGATGACGGTCAGGTTCGCTTGGGTGTTGCCAGGGTGCGATGACATGTACCCCCTTTCAACCTCAGGGAGCCGACGAACACAAGACCCTTGGAGAATCCTACAACTGGCCCTTGACATGGCCGAAGACCCAGATTCATCTTGCGGGGGGAGCAGCAGCACCACCTCTCGATCGATCACCCGGCCACCACCTCGGAAGCCAGTAGCCGCCATCGTCGCCACCACCAGCCGTCACCAGCAACTCTTGGCAGTGTGTGTACCGCCCCATGCCAAAGACGTTGTGCCGCACCTCCGTCGCCTCTGCTACCACCACCACACGATGGCACCCATGAAGACGATGATGAATTGGTCAATGTTGACGACTTCATCAACACCGACACCGACAAAGGATTGTATATGCCTTCTGTGGATGACGAACCCTTCACAGCTCGCGACCATCAAGCTGGTCGGCCCAATACATGCACGCAATGCCTAGTCTTCCATGGTCTTTCTCAAGAGACACCTCCAGCCGCCGATCGACCACAGGAGAAACCGGGATTGGTTTTCAGCCCCAATACACTCCAAAAGGCGGCCGATGAGCAGATGATAGTGGAGGACACTGTTGTGAAGAATAAGCACTACAGGAAGAGAGGTAATAATAATAAGAAGGGTGCGAGCCAGCCTCTTACGAAGAGGATCCGGGCTCAGGATGTCGTCATCGTACCATCCACACAATATGCCTTACCCGGAGTGCATGTAGTTGGTGATCCAATATTGACTACGGCTATGCTCCACATCGCGGTTGGACCCATGTTAACTTTGCACGAGGGTGTCAAGACACTAGAGGGCATCCTTCTTAAAGACAAAGATCCAAATAACCGGCTTTCACGGCCAAGGTACCATTGGACGTGGGGTTCGTCGATGAACCCCCCGCGGATATATTCTTCATAGCATACGAGGACATATTCAAGCTGTTTCTACTGAAACGGCTAGACTATAACTTGGTCCGCCTATACGCGCTCAATCTGGCGATCAAGATCAAGAGAGAGAGTACCCCGAAAATCGTGATAGTGGATCCCTATTATATGCGGAACAGCTAGTTGGTCGAAGGATCAGAGACACGGACCAAGGCGACGGCGTACCTCGAGAAGTTCATGGTGGACAACAAGACGAAGGACACACTTCTTTTGCCTTTCTTTACCGAGTAAGTTCACACTCGCTCATCGCCACCATAACTTATGCATTTCTTATAGATTTCTTCCTTTGCTCTTTTTCCAACATTCCGTTCCTATTGTGTTGCGTAGAGACAAATACAGCACACTCATCGTCCTTGCCCCGAGGTATTCTCTAGCCACATATTTCGACTCGGGGAGTTTGACGAAGAAGAAAGACTACACTATACTAAGGGGTGTTCTCGATGAGGCTCTCGAGGGCTACGCCAAGAAGGGATGCACCTTCGTAGATCAGTGGGAATGTATCAAGGATGGAAAACACGTGTTCAAGCACGTGCTCGAGTTCCCCTGCGTCATGCAGCCGACTACTGGTGGTGCCAAGGAGGCCTTCTACATCCTCCATGACTTTAAAGGCTATGTTCGGGATTGCCATAACCTAAAACTGCCATCTAGTCTCCGAGGATGGGCCAAAACTTTGGCGTGAATCGAAGATGATGATCTTAGAGAAGACTTCCATCGCATTAAGATGAAGTTGTCACAAATCATCAATGAAGATGTCAACACAAGGGGGGGCCTACAACAAGCCAGGGGGTTGAGTAAGAGGCAGATCGAAGAACGCCTCCATAAGCAGGGTGACACAAGGACGTGGATGACGAAAGAGGGTTATCTACTGTTCCCGAAGCCGAGCGAGAAGAAGAAGTCTTCATGATCGATGTGTGACTCTAGCATGATCCAGTGTGTGTATATTCTTGATGGACACCTGTTGTAGTTTGTGTGCCATAAACTTTACTATCTTGTGGTCAAAATAGTCATTGTTGTTAGACTTAAACTACCATGTGTGGTCGTGTTGTCGTTGAACTTATTACTTCTATGATGATCGCGAGATGCTATCTTTTAGGTTTATGGATCCTTTGTTTTATATTTTGTGAACATATATATATATGGATGTGAACCCTTTATTAATTCTTTTTGTTGTATTTTTATTAATATGCCTTGTCATCTATAGAGATGGCGACGAGGTGGTATGTGGTGTACATGGGTAGGGTTCCAGGAGTCTACGAGGAGTGGGAGGATTGTCACAAACAAGTGAACAAGTTCAGCGGCAACATCTACAAAGGATACGCAACTAGAGAGGAGGCGCTAGCCAAGTGGAGGAACCACCTGTGGAAGAATAACTGAATGAAGATATTGGTCGGGCTCATGCTATTGCTCACCATCATCACAACTGTATTCTTTTTGATCCTAGTGTAGGCGGCTGTGACCACTTCATACTTGTAATGTGAGATGATATGAACTATGTATTCAGTACTTGTGTAAAAATTCGGCACTTGACACTATATATGTATCTCGATCGGGCTCTAAGTGTTTGTATTATATATATATATATATCGGTTTTCATGCATCTAAACTTGTGCAATGTACTGTTTATACTCATCTAGATAAATATTGTATAAATCCTATATAAATACCTGATTATACACCAGGAATGTATTTTACTTTGAATACGTATTACACAATCAGTGGCCATATCTAAGTATAGTCAGTGGCACATAGGCTTTCTGTGGCGCATATATGTAAATGCGCCACTAATAACTACTTCCTGTGGCGCATATGAAGAAATGTGCCACAGAAGTCTGAGACTTCTGTGGCGCATATCTCTATGCGCCATAGGAAGCAGTTATCAGTGGTGATTGGAATATGCGCCACAGAAGGTCCATTTTCAAGCGCCACAGATAAGCTGTTTCCTAGTAGTGTCCATCGTTGATGGGAGGTTGGCACATGCTTAATGGTGGAGATGATCATGACTTTCACTATAACTTGTAAATTAAAATGCTAGAAATAGATATAATGTAGAGGAACCGGTGGGTAATAGTCAATATTTGGTTTTTTACCGCCCACTTATGTCCACCTAGGACCCGAGTTCTTGACACCTGTTCCGAGATCGAGCGTGCTAACCACAGGTGGGTGTGTGGGCACCCCATCGGCTTACTACCTGATTTCAATGTACTATGTTGGGGGGCCACAAAGTAGTTTGGGGCTTTATTACTATCATGTACTTATGCCATGCTTTACTACTTTATTTACTATTGCATGTGGAGCGCCTATACTATTTAGGAACCATGTGCCACATTTCCGCTGTATCAACAAGCCCATTCACACTTTTGGGTTCCTAGTCGTTTACAGCCGTCGTCACACACCCTAGGTCCGTATCGGAGATGGCCGACTTCGTTGTGGCTAGCTTAATGGGGTGGACCCCATGTACTTGCTTTGGGTCTGGGAAACATCATGTTCGAAGCCCTATCACATACCGTTGGTTGTATGTTTAGGATCTTGTCATATCGGATCTGACAACAAGGGTTGAAGTGCGTGTGGATACTTTGGTGCACCCCTAGAGGGTTAAATCTTTTCGAAAAGCCATGTCCGCGATTATGGATGACTTTGAGCATAGTTTCTCGACCATGGACCCTATAACTAAAGAAGTACTATTACAATTGATGTGGATCTGATATGACTAATAAGTTGAATAACCACCATGGAATGAACGAATAAAACTTCCAACCATGTGAGTTTCCTCGGAAGGACTTCCTAGTTTGGTCTCGAGGGGGAAATACCAGGATGGGTATGCTTGGTGTTAGCATCAGGTTGGTTCCGAGTAGGTATTTCTTATCCCTCTCTGATAGCTGACAGTTGTATCGAGTATCTATATGTTGTTTAGTGCATGCTTTGCTGCCGCTTCAGTCCACCATACCTATGTAGGCAATAGCCGCCGAATTGTAGACTCGTCGTGTACTGGCCTTAGTACTGACCGCTCCCTTTTTTTCTTTGCCCTTTGTCGGCACCCCTTTTGTTTTAGCAGGTTAGAGATCGGTGTTCTTAGCAGGGTTAACTTTCCAGCTTAGCCTGGGCAAGGTTATGGACGCCATTAGTTATTCTTCAGGGCTCTTATCCCAATTTTCTTCTTATCTGTACTCAGATGTTGTATCGTTTTCAAGGTGATTTGGATCTTTGTACTGTATATCTGTATTCTTGACTCATGGAGTCGTTATTATACATATATGTTCTGTGGGTTCCATCATGGACTATTGTGTAATGATATTACTTCGTTTTAAACCTACACGCAAGTGCCCAGTGGACATTTTTGAATGGTTTCTATGCGGGTTTGGCGGGAATCGCTAAACCTTGCATAGGGACGATTTGAGGGTGTTACACGCACCCAAAAGCCAATGGACAAGTCGAAAGGACTAATGGTCTAATCTTACAGGGCCTCCGATCTTCCCTCGAAGTACCCCTTCATCGTGTTGTGGGGGCTTGGGCGAACGAATTACTATCTGTCATATAGAGCTTAGAAACTACTCCAAACAGGTCAACGGGATACACACATTTCTTCTTGGTCTATGGTGTAGAAGTAATACTTGAGAGTTTATCTCATTCATACATCAAAGAAGATGTCGAGGTTTCCCGACGAGATGACCTCGATATACTCGAGGAAGTTCACGTTGTTGCAGAACAAAGATCTACAACCTATCATCAGAAGTTACACAAGTATCATAGTTAGAAAGTCAAAAATCATTCTTTTAGAAAGGGTGACCTAGTTCTCCCACTAGTGCAACAGAGAAAGAATAAACTTTCACCGGTATGGGAAGGGCCCTTCATGATTAGCAGAGTACTGCACAATGGGTCATACTATTTAACCGGCATCAAAACAATCAAGGAAAGACCTGATACTCGGAAGCTAAAGAGAGTTGGCAGTAGTACAAACCTAGATGAGTTAGATCTTCCATGGAACATTGCTCATCTACGTCCCTTTTATTGTTAAGTTTTCTTTTCTTGTAATCATACATATGTACATGTTCAAAGTGAAATAAAGTTTTGGCTCCCTCAATGTTTTTTCTGAGATGTTTTAGTACCATCTTATTTCTGAATGATCATGTCAAAGTAGAAAATCCCAAATATACTTTATGCTCATGTTTGTTCTGGTAAGATTTCTGATTATATAAAAGTGATACCTTCAGGTGTAACTCTCATTTTCTGTTTGTGCTATGGTTTTTGTCTGATTTCTTATACGAGGGTATTTTCCGAGTAGTGAATTGCTGGTACTAGAAGCTAGATTTGTTTCCGAGTTTAAACTAGTTTAGCAATTGAGATCCGTTTCTCGGTAGTGTTTCCATGCTAAAGGTTGACCGACTCATGAAAGGGACGAGGCGGAAAAGCTAGATAAACAATAAGTATGAACAAAAAGTGCTGAAGTAATTTTCGAGCACAACAAAAACAACCAAGTGCTAGAGTAAATGTATCACTTCTTACATAATATCACAACCAAATAGAAATATTACACCACTTGTTTCAGAATAATGCATAGTTTTTTTGACCCTATGCTGCAGGTGGAGGAGACAGAGATCTTATCGGATTATTGGTGTCAACATCCAAGTCACCCTGATCTTTGTCCGAGGTGATGATGTCATACTCAGTATCCTCATCATCGTTAGAGGCTTCAGTTTATTCAGCTAGGGGGCTTGGTGGCACCACGACGGACTGAAAGAATGGCTTCTCATCGTTGTTCATCTTGGCCACACGACAAGCGTATCCGACACAAGACTCCCAAATGGTTCCGACATTTTGCCCATTTCCATCTTCATCAATAGTCAAAATACCCTTCATGACTTGTCAGATTTCCATACTACCATGGTGAATCATCACCATGGTAAGGGCATTCTGGGCAACCGTCCAAGCATATGACATCATCCTATCCTCTACAAGCTTCAGAAATCCCTTCGCCTTGTCATGTACTTCAATGGTGGACAACTTGTGTAGGGGGGAGTCCAATGGTTTCATGAATCTCTTCAAGAGTTTGGCGGAAGTCATGGATTAAATCTCCAACTATGACAAGTCAGATATTGCGGGACTTGGACAAATATGAATCCAGAATATTGAGCGGCCTTGCGAAAAAACAAGATTAATAAGTTTGAGATATTAAGTCAAAAAACCTTAAAGGAAGGAAATACATGGCATTGGCAATAAACTTACCAAAGATGGTTTCATATACTTTGGTCTTCTCCTCCCTCAAACTCTAGAGTTCTTCCTAGAGAGCTTGGGTAATATCACCTTGCATGTTCATTTCCGCCTTTAAATCTTCAATTTCTGTGCCTTGGCAGGCAATGCTTTGGTCATGTTCCTTGGTGGCAAGGTTGCTAGATTCAAGAACATTGTTGGTACTTCTCTCATGGTCATCCTTAAGCTTTTCAAGCTCAGCACGCAATTCAGAATTCTCCACCTCCGAGACCTTGAAGTTTTCGTCCTCCTCCACAAGTTTGCAAGATTGATTCAACAAGCCTGAAATGGCAAAGGAAAGGTTAGTCGAACTGGAATTCAGCATAGAAATCAAAAGTCAAATAGGAGATTCGAAATTTTTTACTTTCTGCCTAATCCTTCTCCATTTTTAGCTGCGCATTTTCAAGCCGGAGAGATTTGACCTCTTTTCGCTTGGTGCATATATTCTTCAACAATTCCTGGTTGTAACAATTAACTTTTTGTAAGTCAGAATAATAACCAGAGTCAGAAGTCTACTAAGACTCAGGATGTTATTTTAACTATGTTAAATTCCAGCACGAGCCTTGAGGGCTACACTACTTCGATCTTTGGCATCCTAAAATCATAAATTCGGATTTTTTGCAGTCCTAGTTCCTATCCGACTTAATGCTTGGGGGCTAGAGGATATGATATAAAGATAATGAAAGAAGAGACGGATAAGAACTTACAATATGCTCACGATGCAGTTTGTTGAGGTTTGTATTTATCTCAAAAGAAACCTTATCAACTAAAGTTAAGGGTTGTTCTTTGGAGGCGGAACTCCACCAACCCTTAGTATTTCGTATCGAAGATGAATCTGCCCCAGCAGATCTTCAAGGTTGGCATCTTCAGCCTCTTGAGCCTCTTCCTTGGCGGATATATTCCTGGTTTCGAAACAAGCAAAATCAAGATTCTGAATCTCTTCTGCACTTTTCTTGGTGAGGCCAAGGTTGGTAGCACCAACAATCTTCAAAAGATTTTTGGCAAAGGTATCAGCTGAGGGATCATTACCCTTAGAGGGTTCACCCTTATCTATTCTCGAGTCACCAACAATGACGTCGGCTTGTGAACTGGTGTTCAGTGGATCTTTAGTTTGAGCCTCAACATCTCCAACATGCGGATATGAAATATGCTCTGGCGCTGATGACGTGTTGGGGTTGGGAGTTGGAGGAGTGGTGGCCGGAAAAGTCAAGTTTAACTTATGTTGGCTCAATCTCTTCACGGATTTCCCCTTCCCCTTCGCTAACGATTTAGCTCTGAATTATAATATGCATACTATTATGATTCGGAAAGACAATAGAAAAAATACAAGTGATGATAGAATAACTTAGTTCTTAACAACTAGCACCGTTTGCAGGCTAGCCAAAACAACTGGAGTCTTACGTTTTCTAGTAAGCACCATCGAAAATTCTTCTAGCTCCTCTTCCTCATAAAGAGGAATCAGAGCTTCCGATGGATAACCCTCGATGGGAGCAAGCTCCACCTCGAGGAGGTCAGCAAGCTGAAAGTCGGAAATACCTTAGTATTGCAGAATGATAAAACATAGAAATGGACATAACATTGCAGGTTAGATTCGAACAACTTACCAGGACCAGGGGATTCTTGTTTCTAGCGCCGTTGCTAGGGAAGCAATAGCTACCCTGGTGAGGTTAGTAGGAACCATGCTAGTTTTAATTCTTGTTTTTTAATTTTGTTAGTTTGCTTTCTGTCTTTATTTGAAAAACCAAAAAAATTTGTTAGTCTTTTAATTCTTGTTTTTACTATCATAAATCTTTCTTTAGGAAAACCCCAAAAACATAGGAAATATGGCTGAAAATAAGCTTGGGGAGTTTGCAACTCCCAACAATGATTATTTGCATACTCCTATTATCCAACCAGAAATAATTGTTGATGATTATGAAATTAAGGACCCAGGTATGCACTTGAACACTTTCACTGAAATATGTGATATGATGCGCATAAAATATGTTGACCCTGATGCGGTCAAATTGCGCTTATTTCCTTTCTCTCTTAGAGGAAGAGCAAAAGAATGGTTGCTATCTTTGTCTAGAAATACTATTATATCATGGGTGGAATGTACTTTTTTATTTATGACTAAATTTTTCCCACTTGCAAAGACTATGCAACTAAGATCTAATAATACTGGTTTTAGATAGTAAGACCGTGAGCCACTATCGCTTACATGGGAGAGGATGAAAGAATGCATGAGAAACTATCCCAGTCATGGGATAGAAGATTGGTTAATTCTCCATTTATTTTATAATGCTCGTAACCATGTGTCTAAGTCTATGCTTGATACTACAACTGGAGGAATGTTTATGGGAAAACATATTACCAAAGCAAAGCAGCTGCTAGACAATATGCAAGACAACCATGCCCAATGGCATGTGGATAGATCAAACATGAAGAAGGTGAACTCCATCTCACCACAAGAAAATGAAGAACTCAATGCTAAGTTGATGAGCTCATATTAGCCGTAAAAGGTAAAGATGAGCCCAATCCTATTGAAGACCTAAAGATGATAAGAATCGAAAGGGAGGAGCCTTAAGAACTTGATTATAGTAATGCCCCTTCACCAAATTACACCGTTGAAGATCTTGTAAAAAGGATTAATGTCAAGATTCCGGTAAGTGAAGGAAATGAGGAAGCTATGTATCAACACTTCGTTAATCAGGTAGCAATAAAGGTATGTGAGCTTGAGGAAGAATATAAGAAAATTGCTTAAAAATTACCTGTGAAGCTTGATGATATATTTGAGCCTACCATTAAGATTAAAATTGGAACTAATGAGATAGTTGCGCTTTGTGATCTAGGATCAAGCGTTTCAACAATTCCAAAAAGTGTTTTTAATAAGTTAAATCTTGGCTCCTAGAAACAAGTTGATCTAGGAGCAAGCGTTTGAAATCAGTGAGTTAAAATTGCATCTAGCAGATTCTACCTAGAAACAAGTTGTACGGATTAAAGAAAATACTGTAGTATACATTAAAGGTTGTCCTACTCTTATTGATTTTTTATTGTTGACATGCCTCAAGATGCTACTGCTCCTATTATATTAGGTCATCCATTCTGAAGAACTATTAAGGCTTTGATTAATCTACATGAAGGGAATGTGAAGCTTTCATTGACTTCGTGTGATCCTTTTTTTATTCATTTTCCCAGGAAGAAGAAAGTCAAGCATGATGAAAAGGAGGCCATCGCTTTGAAGGCCAACTATTTTGGCGTAACATCCCAAATTTTTGTACTCCCAGATGTTACTAGAAGCATGCATCATAGCATATGCATCATGGCATCACACAATAAAAAGTGCATCAAAAACCTATTTTATTCCCATAGTCTATTAAAGACAAGAAGGGATTATATTAAACCTAACCTTCTAAATCCTTGCAAAAGTGTTATTTTATAATACTATGTTGATCTCCTCCTTTTAAAAAAAATCTAGAGACTAAAATCATTAAATTTAGATTTAAAATGCAAAAGTTATTAAGAAAATTGTGAAACGAAAAATAATAAAAAGAATAACAAAAAAGAGGAAACTAACCTAAGCAGGTTAGCTAGACCAGCCCGCGAACTACCTACCACTACGCCTAGCAAGCGAGCGGCGCACAACGCCATGGGCCGGCCCAAGAGTGAGCCACGGTGTTGCGCGGTGCAGCCCGCCGCTCCTCTTGTCGCTGACCGCCCGGGCCCGCACGTCATCGTCCTTCCCCGCGAGTCTGTGGTGAGCATGAACTACCGCTGCCATATGTCGAACAACCCCGGCCGAATCGGAGAGGATTACGCAACCCCCGCACCAAGAAATCACCTCCATATAAACCCCCGCACACCATCGCCTGTAAACCCTAAACCAATTTTTGCAAATCGCCACCAGGCTGTCAAAATCGACGTTGGTTTCGATATCACCGGAGCCGCTGTCGTGGAGCTTCATTAGGTGAGCCGCCTCATTAATACCAAGGCCCCTATTTCCCCCTCTTCTATTTTTCGCACGCACAGCTAACAACTGCGTCTCCCCCGCACCCTTTTCCCCTTTAACAGGAGCCTGCGCCGCCTATAATTTGTCGCCGGAGTCTCACCAGAGTTCGCGAAGGACGTCCACCATCTGACGCCGCTCGAGAAGGAGAGAGACGACTTCGTGCTTGGGAACGGAACCACGAGGAGGAGCTGGACACCATCGTCTACACTGCTGCCTCGGGAAGCCACTAAGACGTCGCCGAGCACCACCGCCTGACCGTCTGCCACTGTCAATGCCATCGTCATCATCGCCCACCGTCGCTAGGTAAGAAGGATCGCTTCTGCTCGCTCGATCTTGTTTTAATGGCCTAGATTAGACTGATCCGGCGAAGGGTATCAACGAGTAGGGTTGCGCCACATGGCACTCGCCTCGTTAGCATGCCTAGTCAGCGCCAATCGCCCGCGTAGCCAGTAGCGTTGCGACACGTGGCGAGGCTGTCGGGTTAATTCCAGAAATTGTTTTTAAATAGTCAGATATTGTTTTAATCTTGTAAAATTCATAGTAAATCGAATACTTGGCCAAAAAATGAAAATAATATATCATTGGATTCATAAAATTGTGTAGAACATGGATCGGCAATAAAATTTCTAGTTTACGGCAGTAATTTTGTGGTAGGAATTAAAGTCTAGATTGGAGTATTTTAATTCTAGGAAAATAACCGTAAATCCATTTTAGTTGATTCTTGTTGCGTTAGCTTTGTAATTAAGATATCTACTGTTTAAAATTGGTAAATCTTGCTTACATATTTCAGATCTGTTTCGTGGTAGATTTGAAGGATAGATCTCTTTATGAGAATATTTAATTAAGTAATAATCCAAAACACTTAAAATCTGTGGGAAATCAATACTAATGACATCCCCAACACAATACCACCACTGAGTAATAATCTTGGTTGAATTTGAACCCATCCTTGCATATTACCATGTTGCATGCATACATAATTACTTTTGTGGCAATGTTTTGTGCAACTTGTGATTGGATATATGTTTGTGATTCATTAGATTGTTCGGAGTGTGCCGAGGAGTACTGTTGAGTAGAGTGCTACTCGGATCAAGGCAAGTTACACCACTTGTTCATATTTATGTCCCAGTTTTGACTATGCATGTTTTGATCTTCAAATTCTGTAGTATGCATGTCTAGGATTTTTTGGTAGATCTTCTTAATATTATTTTGTAAGTGCGGTTTTGTAGTATGCCATGAGTAGCTCTATACTTAGGAATTTTCATCCTAATAGGTTCCCCATGTTTTTGCTAAGTACTGCTTCTATGCTATATATATATGAAGTATCGTTGGGGGATTCGAAAGTCTGAAAATTTTCTAAGTATAAAAGCTCTCCCGAGTGAACCCTTTCCTCTCAAACCTCCTTCAAAATAAAATTAAGTTTTCTTCTGGGCAGAATGGTTGTCGGGTCAACGAGTGGAATTTGGTGGAGGATGGCCACCCAAGAATCAAAGAAGTCTGCATGTTTTCGAATTCAGAAGCTTTCAGTACAACCACAATACATATGGACTCTGTCTTGTCCTAGTACTTAGTGGGAAACCTCACCGGGGTACCAACATTTGGAGGTTCTTAGCACGGTTGGATCCAGCTAGTAGAGGGGCTACTAAGGGAAAGCCTCGCCATGGTCTTGTCTGTAAAAAGGACTTGATCGTGGATTGTGGGTAAAGTGCATAAACTCTCGTGAGTATTGCAATCTGATCGATCAGACGAGTTCACAGAAAAGAACACTTGAGCATTTGAAGGATGGAGCCTCTGAAGGATCTTCCTCTCTCTTTCCAAACTTAAATTTTTCTAACAACCCCATGGCGTGTCTCATATCGCCAATGGTGGGATTTTGGGGACTTGGTGCGTAATATCCAAGTGCTAGGTTGATTGGACACTTGGTGCGTAATATCCTCGTGTTCCACTCGACCCTATACTACTTAATCAATGTTTACAAAGCAGGGTAAAACTCTCCCTCGTTTCTCTTTACTTAGAGAAAATTGGCTTAATGCAAATGAACCCCAAAGCCTACTCCTCGCCTTGCATGTAGAGTTAGTCCTTTTCTTTCCTTGGTGTAATTTGCCCATACATTTAAAGTATTGACCCAACTTGTTGGCTGCATGTTTTATGTGCAGAATCTGAAGATTGAAAGGTGCTTAGGGATCACGGGTCTTCACACAACTAGTCTGAGGCGTTCATGGAGTCAAGTTTAATTAGTTTTCGCTGTTTTATTTGAGCTAGCTATAAGCTATGCAAAGTTGTAATAATTATACTCTAGATTATTCGTGTAATAATGACTTGTGTTTTACATGATATTCATCGACTATGAGTGCTAGCTATTGATCCAGGGACTAGCATGTTAATCACAGGGACTTAGGATCTTTAACGATCCAAGGTCATAACAGATGGTATCAGAGCACAAAGTTGCCTGTAGGACGTGACCCCTAGGATTGGAAACCACCTCTAACTTTGTGTGATTTTGCTTTCTATATTCTTCTAAGTTATTTATGCTCTTCTAGTAATTTATTTTCCTTATCACTTTGTATGTAATCTTCATTCTTCTAACTTAAAGATGATGAGCTTCCACTACGACACCGCCGAAGACATCAAGTACCTGCGCTTTGAGGACTGCCTTCTCAACATCATCAAGACATTGGATCTACCCATGCCATCGATCAAAGGAAGCATGTTGAGGAATATTCACAAGGAAGGATGATGGGCGGTCGAAGTCATCCAACAAGGGCGAAGTGAAGTTGAACCCAAGATGGAGGCCATTCTGCTCAACATCGTCAGCGACTCCAAGGAGAAAGGACTTAGCACCTACATGCAAGAGCTCATTGGACGCCTATGTGGACGCCACCATGAAGAGGTTGAAGGCCACTACATCAATCTCTTTGGAAGGCATGATGAGAAAGGAGTTCCAATTGAGTTAACCTCAGAGGAAAGGGCGACATCCAAGCGTCGAAGGATCCAATAACAAGACTTGGAGTGCCATATCAACGATCTTGAGGAGGGTAGCTGCTTTGAGATCATAAAGTATGACGAGTTATGCACTCTAGTCAAGGAGAAGGACGAGAAGATCCAAGAGCTAGTAGAGATGATCAAGTCCCTAGAAGAGAAGCTCACAGCCCAAGATAGGAAGTTCGTTAATCAAGCGAGGAGGGTGCAGGATAAGAACAAGAGAATTAGGGAATAGAATGAGCTACTCACGAGAAACAAGATGGAGTTGAAGAACTTTCTTCACATGATTAAGGAGCTACGAGCCACCAAGAGGAGCTTGGAGGAGAAGATCACACCTATGACTAAGGAGTCAAACCTGATTGAGGAGCTGTAAGAGGAGAAGAAGGAACTTCAAGAGAAGCTCGAAGCTGCTACACAGGAGCTGCATGAGGTGAAGGACCTTCAAGAGAAGCTCGAACATGCTACATAGGAGCTACATGAGGTGAAAAACCTTCAGGAGAAGCTCGAAGCCATGATAAAGGACATGGAGCTATACAAGTCAATGCTGGAAAAGGAAGGCTTCTCTATTGAGGACGCGGAAGTGGATGATGAGTAGGGTAGATAGTTGGACCACCTTTATCTTTATGGTTAAACGTTATTTGTGATTATAATAAATACCAAAACAATATTGGTTTAGTTAAACTTGGATGAGTTGTGTTAAAATTTGTGTTATGTGTTTACATAAGGGTAGGAGTTTATTCCTTAGTCTTTCTATCTATCTCTTAACTTGTTTCCCCAACCCCACAGATGTCGCGGCGTACGAACAATAATCTTCCTCCGGAGATTGCACAACTTATGAACTCCCAGAATCTGCTGATCCAAGTCCGCACCCAAAACCTGCAAAACAACAACAACAACCCGCCACCTCCACCACCTCCAGCGCCCCAACAGGATCACTTGACTCGGTTTTTGAGGTTGAACCCTCCTACCTTCTCAGGTAGCTCTGAGCCAATTGTGGCAAATGACTGGCTCCGCACCATCAACAAGAAGTTAGACACCGTCCAAGTTGTTGGAGCTGACAGGGTGCGCTTTGCTACGCACCAACTTGAATGACCTGCTGCTGAATGGTGGGATAACTACCAAGTCACCCACCCTGATATTGATGTTATCACCTTGAACTAGTTTGAGGGGGCCTTTTGTACTCATCATGTAGCTGCTGGTCTCATGTCACTAAAGAGACGTGAGTTCCGCGACTTGAAGCAACTTCACCACTCTATCTCCGAGTATGGGGACCTTTTCAACAAGATGGTGCGCTATGCACCTGATGATGTTTCCACTGATGCAAAGAGGCAGGAAGAGTTCCTACGGGGACTTAATGAAGAGATATCCATTCAGCTTGTGGCTCTAAAGTTTGATAACTATCAGGAACTTCTGGACAAGGCAGTTGTGGTTGAATCAAAGCAAAAGGAGTATAGAGAACCACAAGAGAAACTCCACCTCACACAAGCATAACTCAGCTCCATACCAGAAGAAACGCACTTTGTCACCACCACCCCATAACCACAATGGCCACAACCACAATCGTCATCGTCATGGTGGACATAACCGCAATGGCCATAAGCACCACAATGGGAATGGAAATGGCAACGGAAAGGATCTGAGTGAGGTTACATGCTTCAAGTGTAACAAGACAGGGCATTATGCAACTAATTTACCTAAGAGGATGGAAAATGGGAATGGCAATGGGAACAACAATGGACACAACCATGGTAATGGGAATGGGAAGAAGCCGAATCCATTCGTCAAAGCCATGGTGAATCATGTCTCCATGGAGGATGCTCGTGAGGCACCTGACTCCTTGATTGGTAAGTTCAAGCTTAATTCCATCCCCGCAGTTGTTCTTTTTGATACTAGTGCATCGCATTCATTCATATCAAGGGTATTTGTGGATAGAGGCAAGATACCTACGGAGACTATTAGTACTCCTCTAAGGGTAAGTTCTCTTGGAGGAGAAATAGTGGCAAACTCTGGATGCCGTGGGTTAGAACTAAGGATTGCGACACACATCTTTCCCACAAGTCTAGTCATTCTAGAGTCACAAGGCTTAGACATAATTTTGGGCATGAATTGGATGACCGAATATGAGGGAGTCATAGATTGTGCCAAAAGTACTATCACACTCACAACTCCGGAAAAGAAAAGAATCAACTTTTAGTCAGCTTTTGCACTCAAGGGAAGTAACTCTCTTAAGGGGGTTGTCTTGGAGGATGTGCCAGTTGTGAAGGAGTATCCAGATGTCTTTCTGGAAGAATTACCAGGGATGCCTCCTGACCGAGATATTGAGTTTCTCATTGACTTGATGCCTGGGACTGGACCGATAGCCAGAAGACCATACAAGATGGATGTCCATCAGTTGAAGGAACTTAAGAAACAACTTATAGAGCAATTCAACAAAGGATTCATTCAACCAAGTACATCATCCTAGGGAGCACCTATCTTATTTATGGTGAAAAAGGATAAAACCAAAAGGCTAGTTGTGGACTACCGATCATTGAATGAAGTGACAATCAAGAACAAGTACCCTCTACCCAATATCAACAACATGTTTGATCAATTAAAGGGAGATAGTGTGTTCTCTAAGATTGATCTCCGATCAGGTTACTTCTAGTTAAAGATCCGAGAACAGGATGTACCCAAGACTGCTTCACCACAAGATATGGTTTGTATGAGTACACTTTGATATCTTTTGGTCTAACAAATGCCCCAGCATACTTCATGACTATGATGAACAAGGTGTTCATGGAGTACTTGGATAAGTTTATTGTGGTATTCATTGATGACATACTCATTGAAGGGTTCCATAGTAGAAAACAAAAAATTTCTATCTAGTCGAACAGTAATACCAGGATCTATACTATGTAGACATAAGCAACGAAAGAGAAAGATGGTATTCATACCTTTGAAGACCAACGCACGCCTTATGCAGGAAGGCATATATTGATGAAGACGAGTAGCACCTCAAGTGTGGTGCCTCCAAAGTTCGTCACACGTCCGGTGTAGGTGACGTCAACCGGACTCCGATCCAGCCGAGCAGTGGAAGAAGTGGATGTCGGATCGCTAATCACACGATGATGGTGTGAAAGTGGAGAACTCACCCACGAGGTCCTCCCCAATATTCCAGAGAAGTCCTCAATGGATGAGAGAGAGGATGAGAGGGAATGGGATGATTCCAAAGGGGGAGGGGAGACCCCTATATATAGTGGGAGGGGGCGCACCACCCAGGGGCCAGGCGGTGTGGGACTAATCCCCACACCCACCGGGCACCTAGGGGCAGACGCTGGCCCTAGGTGGGCCTGACTGGGGCGGCCCACTGAGCCCAGGCCGGTTGGCCCACTCTCCCTAGGCGCCTTGCCTCTTGGGCCTCCCCTTCGGGTGAGTCCCATTAGCATTGGGCTGCCTTTAATAATAAAATAAAATATGTATTTAATAGTAATTCTCCAATTAACATTCAAATACTCATACTATCTTATTCCTTTACTCTAGAACACCTTTCGGACCCCTTCCGATCTCCATCGGATGTTACCCGCAACTATTCCGGTTTCTCTCTCTCTTTTTCTCCTACGATACCTCATCTACCCTAAGCGTCCCCACCCTTAAGCGTGACATCCTTCGGTTCAGAAACACTCTGGACATGATCGAGACTACGCTCACATCAATGATCAACATAGGCTGGATGGCCATGTGACCCCCGTGCGTTTCACGAATATAATCACACGAATCGTGAGATAGTCGTTTCCCGTTCCCTTTGTCATTTGATGCCTAATTCATCTGAGACTTGATCTTCGGTATCCCCATACCTTAGTTTGGTCTTGTTACCGATGAACTTGTTTACTCGTTCTTATGTCGTTGCATTCCGTGACCAAGTCACATGCTTGCAAGCTTCATTAATGCAACGTCACCGAGATGGCCACATGTATCTATCCGTTACATGGATTAGACAAATCCTAGTCTTGATATGTACTCCTCTACGCATCCCTTTGGAAAACCTGAGTGGCACCTTTTTGATCACCCTTTTATGAGATGATTCTTGATAACCATCTAAGCTTCCTCTAGAATGGTGATTTTCATTACCTCACAGTCAAAGGATCAGGTTGCGAGGTTCTCTTTGTTTTATCATCAATGGTGAACTTTGTAACTAGATCTCATTTAAGATATAAAGGTCGGATGTTTGTCTATCAGGTCATTCAACTAATGACATGACCTCATTGTCAATTGCCATAAATGCGCATGATCTTGAAACCTAGATCATCCTCATGACCAATGAACTAGTTCGCTAGAGGTAACTAGACACACGGTTTGTTTGCATACCACATGTGTATTAATGTTTCGTATTAACACAGTTATAGCACAATATGAAACGTATTATGAACATATAGGAGATATATCAAATAGTACACTTTATTATTTGCCTCTAGGGCATAACTCCTTCAGTCTCCCACTTGCACTAGAGTACACATAAAACTAGTTTACAATTGGCAGGAACCTAACACCAATGGAATCTCGGTGTTGTTCGTGCTTATCTTCTTGGAGAGCTTTGGTCAAAGGATCTGCCATATTCAGTTCCGTATCTACTTTGCAAATCTTGACTTCACCTTCATCAACATTCTGCCGAATGACGTGAAATCTAAGCTTGATGTGTTTGGCTGTGGAATGAGTCCTCGGTTCCTTTGCGTTTGCAATAGCTCCCGTGTTGTCACAGTAGATCGTCACGGGGTCTTGCGCACTTGGATTGACTCCTAGTTCGATTATGAAATTCCTTAGCCAAATAGCCTCATTCACTGCATCAGCCGCAGCAATATTTTTTCACAGCTGTCTAGTGATCCAGTCCTGGATTACTTTGGTATCGGCTTAACATTGCATACATGATAGATCCTATGGCTGAGGCATATGGGATGTAAGACATCTTTTATCTATCATTATTCGTTACCGGACATTGAGTCACACTCATTTTGCAATTCTTCATCATTGGCACAGAGCCCTTTTTGGCATTGTCCAGTTTGAACCTGACATGGGTATACCTTACAGGTACTCGAGTTTGGCATATACGGTCCAGATACAGCTGAAGGCCACGGCGTTGCCAAGGCCCAACGCATAATTTAGGTGACCCACGGAGACTCCAATTGCTTGCAACGCAAGAAGAAGCTTAAGATAGAAAGTTCAAAAGGACGAACCCTAATTTGTAACCGACTCGACCTGCTACATGATACCTAGCCTGTCTATATAAAGGCTAGGAGGGGGTGGCGAGGAGGACAATCACAACCCTAGTTTTCCACAACCATCGCCAGATTGAATCTGCGCACCCCCTGTAATATTCGATTCCTTCGATAATTCCAAGAGCAGACAAGCAGGAGTAGGGACCTCTACGAGTCCTGAACATGGGTAAACCTTGCGTCCCTGTGTGCTTGTTTGCTAGCTGACTAATGCCACCAGCGCTCCCTCCTTCTCCAGAACCCAAGTCCATAAAATGGGCATTGATGAGTTAAACCCTAGTCACTTGGCGCCGTCTGTGGGAACTGGGAGTGCTAATGTCGCGGCTTCTTCGGCCCCATCAACCTTAATCTACAACTCCACAACAGCAGAGATTCGCTAGCTCTTTGGCGCTTTCATCTTCACCGTACACACGCCGGACACTCGCCCGGCTTTCGAGTCCGTGGGCGATGGGATCAGCCTAGTGCTCGGGAGCTTCCACTTCCAGGTCGGTCAACTGGGCATGCTTCGCATGCCCGACCAGCCGACTACACCCACGATTGCTCCTGCATCGTGGTTCGTGCCACCAATTGGCACTCTTAGCGAGCTCAACACCCTGCCAACAGCTGGGAGCACAGACAGCGATAGTAGTTGCGGATCCGATCTTGGTGACATGTCCACAGAAGATGGAGCCTACGGCTCCGGATCTGAAAGTTGTGGGAGCAACAGGTTCCCCAATCACTTCATTTGCGCCGTCATCAACGCGGGAGACACCGGCGTTGATGACGAAAACGCTGGCACTGGCACTAGACCGACCAACGGTGGTATACCAGTCGCAAAAGGCAGCCCTACCAACGGCGACCCCACCAACTGTGCGCCCAGCAATAACGGGATGGGAGGAGAACCGCACCTCATGATGAATGAGAACACCAGAGAGCGCATGCTGATCAAGCTCAACAACAATGAATGGGCCCGCTATCGAGAAGCTTTACGGGGTAATCCTCTACCCCCCCAACATGTCGCAGGACATGCTAATGGGCTACCATTGGCTACTAAAGGAAGAATTCAAACGCCAGCAGCAGGTAATCATGCAACTCAAGGCGCGCAGAAAGGCGGCAGACGAGTCAAACCTTCGGCGAGCTCAGCTCTCCTCTCATGGAGGATCCTCCTCCAAAGGCAATGAGTACTTGTCCAACAAAAGAGGATCTCAACTGGCCCACCTCACCGACCAAGAGCGCGTAGAAGCCACGAAAGTCCTCGACTTCGGCTCAATGACGGTGGATACACGGGGAAACATGCTCCCGAAGACGCCGCAAGATGCGGTGATAGCGGCCACCATGTACCTCCTCAACAACCATCCACCGGCTGGAGATCCACGAGCTTCCATGGACCGATCTATGATCGCGGGCCTAGGGCTAATCGAGGCCACCCTCGATAAAGAGCCAACACCAGAGCCGAAGAAAAGCAAGGCTCTGGCCAAACACTACTACTTATACTCCTCCAGCGACGATAGCCACGATCTATCACGGCGACGTCTCTCACGGCGGCATGACCACGACTATGACGCACGTGATGACATCACGCAGTGCAAGGTCGACAAGATGCGAGCAAGGCGCGCTTGCTCAACTGATTCGGAGGAAGATGAAATGGAGCTCTGCGGTGCCAGATGCTTCAGTAGGGCCATCAGGCAAAAGCGAATGCCTAAAGGATTCAAAATCCCCTTGGTGAACCCAAAATTTGATGGCCTACAGGACCCAAAGATTTGGCTGGAGGATCACATCTCCTCCGTCAGGCTGCATGGTGGGAGTCGAAGCACAGCAATGCAATGCCTGTAGCTGCAGCTGCAGGGCGCTGCTCGCGCATGGCTCAACAACCTCCTGCGCGGATCAGTTCGCAACTGGGAAGAGCTGGTCTACAGCTTCGTGCGCAACTTCAAGGGCACTTACAAAAGGCCCCCGTCAATCGAAGAACTAAGAGGCTACCACCAAAGGTCTGGCGAGTCGTTGCGCTCGTACATCCAGAGGTGGTCCATCATCAAGAACTCCGTAGAAAACATCTCGGAGGACTGTGCAATCGACGCGTTCAACAGTGGCGTTCGTTATATAGAGCTCAGGGAGGAGCTGGGCCGTTCGAAGCCCAAAATGATCGACCACCTGATGGAAATCACGAATCGATGGGCGGACGGAGAAGATTCGGTAAAAAACTGCACCTACTCCGACGATGATGACGACCTCGGGCGCATACGCGACCGCCGAGGAAAACGTCGAATGCGCGTCTACAAGGACCATGATGAAGTCAACATGGTTGCGGCTGGCTACACCGACAAACGCGACGACAACCGCAACAACGGATATCACAGCGGAGGATACCGCGGCGCTGGGAAAACCACACAAGTGTGGCAATGCCACACTCGTGAAGAGGCACCCGCAACATCCATCCAGGAAAAACTATCTAGCCCATGCAACATATATTTCTACATCGAAAAGCACGACGGTAAGGAGAAGTCCAGCCACCTCCTAAAGGACTGCCATGAGTTCCTCAAGCTCCACGAAGGCCTAGCTCAGATGAATTGCGACGCGATCAACTGAGGCTACGGAGCTGCCCCAGGCGCTATGGCACATGGAGCTCCTCCACCACCGCCCAGACCACCACCACCCGTGGCTGCGCTAGTCCATTATCATGGAGGAGAGCCGTGGGCAACATGTGGATGATCTAAAAAGGGCGCCCCTCCAATCGAATGTAGAAGGAAATCACCCGCCAAGTCAATTTGGCGATAAAATCTCCACCTTCCACCACTGAGTACCTCAATGGAAGCGAGTCTTGCATCACCTTTGACAAGCGCGACCACCCGCGTCAAGTTCCTCATCCAGGCCAATGTCCCCTCGTACTCGAGGCGCAGATCGGGGGCTTCAATATGAGTCGCGTCTTCATGGACGGCGGGAGCGGCTTCAACCTCATGTTAGCAAGCACCTTGCGCGCAATGAGGATCCCTCTGACATGCTTGGAAGTTTCAGACACGATGTTCCACGGCATCGTCCCAGGGAAGGGTGTATACCCCCTGGTCAAAATTAACCTCGCAATACCACTGCATCCTGGGACGTGTTGTGTTCGTGAGGTTCATGGCGGTACCACACTACGCACATTTGCAGATGAAGATGCCAGGACCAAACAACATTATCACAATCAACGGAAACTTCGAGAGGTCTGATAGCTGCGACAGGGAATTCAACAGCATCTCCCAGTCCTTTGGCATGCAAGAGGAACTCGCAAAACTAAAGGAGTCGACAGACAACAGTCTGCCTCCCCTGAGCAGACCAAGTTCACCCGACCTGTCCTTCGACTCGTCAGTGCACACAAAGAAAGTCCAGGTCCACCCAACGGATCCGACCAAGACGACCCTCATCACCAACAACTTGAGTTCCGCATAGGAACTCGCGCTCGTCAAATTCCTCCGTAGCACTGGGAAACCTTCACCTGGTGTCCAGCGGACATGCCAGGGGTTCCCAGGGAATTCGCTGAGCACTCACTCAACATGAACCCATACGCAAGGCCAGTCAAGCAGACAATATGGCGACTGTCTGAACCAAGAGCAAAAGCAGTCGATATGGAGAACAGACTCCTCGATGCAAATTTCATACGCGAGATCAAGGAAAGCACCTGGCTCTCTAACACAGTGCTTGTGCGTAAAAAAGACACAGATATCCTGCGGATGTGCGTGGACTTCACCTCCTTGAATAAGCACTGCCCAAAGGATCACTTCCCGTTGCCATGAATCGACCAAATAATCGACTCCACTGCAGGATGCGAGCGCCTCTGCTTCCTCGACGCCTACTTAGGCTACAATCAGATTCGAATGAAGGAGGAAGACCAGGAGAAAAAAACGTTTACAACGCCCTTTGGTGTGTTCTGCTACAACACGATGCCTTTCGGGCTAAAAAACGCAGGAGCCACCTATCAGCGGTGCATGCAGGCTTGCCTGAAGAACCAACTTGGTCGCAATATCCAAGTCTACGTTGATGACATCATCATCAAAACCAAAGAGGAAGCCACGTTAATTGACGATCTCCACGAGACCTTCGCTAACCTCGACCGCAACCGGATTAAGCTCAATTCAGACAAATGCGCCTTCGGCGTGCTATCTGGGCAACTACTCGGTTATCTCATCTCCGCAAGGGGGATTAAGGCAAATCCGAAGAAAATATAGGCCATACTGGCCATGGAGAAGCCAAAGAACGTAAAAGGCGTCCAGCAGCTGGCTGGGCGAATCGTGACGCTCAGTCGATTCATCAGTCAAATGGGTAAAAAGGCACTGCCCTTCTACCAAATCCTCCACAAAGCTAACAAGTTCGAGTGGACAGACGAGGCGCAAGAAGCATTCGAAGACCTCAAGCGTCTACTATCAACCTCGCCAGTGTTGGTGACGCCCCGCGAAAAAGAGCCACTACTGCTCTACATCTCCGCAAACAACCAGGTGGTCAACATGGTGCTCATGGTGGAACGAGCCGAAGAAAGTAAGGTCCATAGGGTCTAGCACCTAGTATACTACCTTAGCGAGGTGCTCACACCAACAAAGCAACGGTACCCGCACTACCAGAAGTTGGCGTATGGCGTCTTCATGATAGCCAGGCGACTGCGCCACTACTTCTAGGAGCACCCAATCGTGGTGGTAAACGACGCCCCGCTCGGGCATATACTCAATAATCCTGACGCCACCGGACGAGTCGCACTCTGGGGAATCGAACTGTCTCCATGAGACATCACATATGAGAAGCGCGACGCGATCAAATCGCATGTTCTCCCGAACTTTCTCATGCACTGGATGGAGAACCAGCTCCCTGACACACCAGATATGTCCTATCTCTGGACAATGCCCTTCGACGGATCCAAGCGAAAGGACGGAACCGGCGCATGTGTCATACTGAGATCTCCTCAAGGAGACAAGATGAAATATGTTCCGCGAATGCAATTCACTGCCTCCAATAACGAAGCCGAGTACGAGGCCCTAATCCACGGGATGCGGATGGCGAAGGCCTACGGCGCCAAGAGGCTAATCATCTACGGCGACTCCAAAATGGTGGTCAACCAAACGATGCACGAGTGCGACGCACTGAGCGACAACATGATCGCCTATCGCGACCTCTAAGACACACTCGAGGGAGACTTCGACGGCTGCGAGCTACGACACATAGGTCGCGAAAGCAACGAAGAGGCAGATATACTCACCAACATTGGCTCCACCTGCGCCCCCATACCACCTGGGGTATTCCTCGAGCGCATCTATGAGCGCTCCATCAAACCCAAGTCTCTAGAGAAGAAATAAAGTATGGCAACGGACTCGGGGGCTACGCCACCCAGCGAGCCAATGGCACTCGAGGACATGGAGCTTGGCACAGGACTTGAAGGCCCAATGGAGGTCATGATGATCGAGCCATCTTGGACATAGCCATACATCACATATCTGCTTAGCAAGAGGCTACCAGATGACCCGACTGTTTAGCAACGCTTGCTAGTGATTTGCGGACAAACCACATGCACCTGGCGCGGACCTCAGGCTAATACCATTAGCTTGGCCCTTCGCACAATGGGGACTCGACATGGTGGGCAAGCTCCCAAAGTCCTCGCACAGAGGTTATGTCTACCTCTTAGTGGTGGTTGACAAATTCACCAAATGGATCGAGGCCATGCCGGTGACGAATCAATCAGGGGCCAGCGCCATCAAGTTCTTTGAGTCCATCATCTACCGCTTTGGAGTGCCAAATAGCATCATCACGGATAATGGAACGAACTTCACCTCCAAGGAGTTCAAGGAATTCTGCGAAAGCCTGGGAATCAACATTAGCTACGCCTCGGTGGCGCACCCCTAGACCAACGGTCAAGTCGAAAAGGCCAACGGCCTTGTCTGCGGCGGAACCAAGAAACAACTCCTTTGGCCACTCGAGCAAGTTGCCAGATGCTGGCCAGACGAGATGCAATCCGTACTTTGGAGCATACGCACAACTCCAAACAGCGCCACAGGATACACTCCATTCTTCATGGTGCACGGTGCTCAGGCGGTGCTACCCACAAAAGTGTGCTACAAAGCCCCGCGGGTGGTCGCGTACAACGAGAAGGAGTCAACTCTCGCACTCAAAGACTTCGTCGACCTCCTTGCGAGCCACACGAGATTGCAGCGGAAAGATCAACGATCTACCAGCAGAGCCTCCGCAACTACCATAGCAGAAGGCTACACCCCAGATCCTTTGTCGAAGGAGACCTGGTCCTACGACTGAAGCAGCAAGGGCATCTCAAGCTCGAGTCCCATTGGGAAGGACCTTATGTGATTACAGAAGTAATCCCAGGTGGCGCCTAACGCCTTAAAGATTTCAAGAGCTGAGTCGCATACTCCAACCCCTAGAACGTCGCGCGACTGGGTCATTTCTACCCCTAGTCAGTTTTACATTACAAATAAGGCTATTCAGCCAGGCTACTTAGCCACACTTTGTACCTCGTACTATTCTGTGAATAAATAAAGCTAAGTGCCCCAAAACTCTGTGTCTTTTTCTATTTTTCTTGCAATTTCATCACTCGGGGGCTGCACCACCCTTTACACCTTCATTCTATGAACAAATCACACTATCCTGAGTAGCTGACACATTACTAATCGAAGCCTTGATAAACACCAACCCAGTTGCAACGCACCTGATAGGTTGGCAAGGTGCTGAGATAAATACACGTCAGGCTAACGAAAAGGAACTGCAGAGTACCATACACTCGAAAATTATACAAGCTAGCAAGCTCTTCACATATCAACGGGTGTTAAATACACCCAATACAATCATACAAACTTTACAACAGTTGTACACCTATGTGCAGGATACAAATTACGCTACTGCTGCAAAAGAAGAACGTTCGTCTGCCCTTCGAAGAAATCGACGATGTCCTCCGCTGGCCGATCAACCGCTCGATAATGCGGAACCATGTCCCAAGCCATCCCTTTGGGCGGAGGCGGTGGTCTAGCAGCAACAGACATGACATCCACATCAGGCCTATGTAGTCACACCGGCGACAACGCAGCTTTGGCACCAGCTACTAACTACTCTCGCACGCACTCACGGACCGTGCTCATATCCTGAAACTTCGCCAGAAGAGCCAACAGGCTTGATGGTACCACGTCGAGAGGAAACATTGCTTGATAAATGTGCCTAAGGCACGACTGCGCCTTCTTAAAGCACTCACGAAGAACGATCCTGCAGGGTCACCAACGCGACTACACGGTCATGGTCCACCCAGAAATACCCACTAGCCTGCAGCTGCTCCTGGGTCAGGTTATTCATCCGAATGGCCACCCGGTCCTTCTCATCCTGTGGATGACGAGCGCTAACAACTACACCAAACAATCAGCAAAGTGTAAAGACAAGGCATTGCCGCGACTGACTCAAAGACAAGATGAGAAGACAGAGAGCTAACATTTAAACTGCTTGTTCAACTACGCCACTTCATCCAAGACATACTTCTCATGGGCGGTGGCCTTCTCAGCTTTCAACTTCCACACATCTGCACGGATGATGGGCAATTCACGCTCCAACTGCTTAATGTTATCACGCAGTCGCGAAAGCAACGATAATTCCTCCACCTTTGAACGCGGTTGTGTCGTGGTTTCATCGGTAGGAGGAGAGTCACGAGGATCACTCAAAGGACCACTCGAAATACCCTATCACAATCAATCAAGAAGCAAATAAGGGAACAAGAATACATTGATAAAAGGGTGAATGCATTCAGGCACAACAAAGTATCAATAGGGACACTCCCACAAAAGCATAGTTCAGATAAAGGGAAACTACAACTATTACAAAAACAGCAACTAAGGAGCAGTCTGCTTCTTCGACTTGGACTTCGACTTCGGGGGCCTCGTAGAATCCGTGGTAACCTCTGATGCCACAGATTTCCTGGTGGTAGCCCCAGATGCCGACGCCTTCGCTGCCTTCACTCGCCGCAACTCTTCAGAGTACTTGGCGATTGTCTCGATGAGACGCAGCCCGTATTTAACACAGCCAGTAGCGAAGGGAGCAAACACTACCTGTTGGCCGTCCGCGTCAATAGGCATCGCCTTGGAGATCGTGCTAGGATCCAACTCCACACCATGGGCTTGCGCCATCGCGAGTGCCATGGTGGCGCCAACAGACCGATGGGAGTTCTTGAAGTCCGTCGGGAAGCCTTCCGCGAAGGATTCCACCAAGCCATCAAGGGTATCGATTAAGTAGGCCTTGGGGAACATATTCTCACAGAGGAGGATCAGCACATTCTTGGTCTTCCCGAGTGCATCTTGGAGGGACACACTTTGGTCTTCGATTGGAGCTACGGTGCTGGCCAAGGCATCCGCACGGTGCAAGGCCTGGACGTCAAAGCTTATGCCAGCGTCATCTGCATACACAAAGTATCAACACAGCAACATGACATCAAAAAAGAAACAAAGGAGGGTCAAACTGAAGGTTACCTGAGAGAGCCTTGGCAATCGAGAAAAGTTGTTCTTCGAACAACTTCTCCCTTTCGGTGTTGGAAGAGCGCAGGTCCTCCTCACGCTTCTCGACTCCTCCAGAGCCCCGACTGCCTCATCATGTTTTTTCTCCACCGCGACAAGCCCCTTCCCGAGAGACGTAATGCGACGGAGAAGTTCATTGTGCTCACCTACAAAGGACCAAGCATGACAGCTGTTTAGTCGACAAATTTCTATGGAAACAGAGCAAAGATAAAAGGGTAGTACTAACTTTCGACAGCACGGTGGCGATTGTCCAGCTGACGACCCATGGCAAGGATTTTCTCCGCAAGATGAGCAGATTCCTTCATGATGAGCGGCACCAAGTGGAAATGAAGATTCAGCAACAACCAAAAAGCACAAATTCGACTGCCAGCGGTAGAAAAGGATGCTTACGTGATCTTCTAGGGACTCCAAAGATGCCTATCGGGCAGTCCTCCGTGCAACAATGTGGTGCTCCCCAGCATGTGGGGAACTAAAAGAATTGGCGCCGGAGTGGGCCGCCACTGAAGGAGAAGGAGACCTCACAGCTACCTCCTTGGTCTTGGAGTCTGTGACTCCGGATTCTTTCACAAATTGGACGTCGTTAGAAGACGACAACGCCGTTTGACTGCAAAACATGCCAGGCACCACTTCAGAAAAGGAATTTCCAAGAAAACAAGACACACTCGCAAATATCAATAACTTACCTGTCAAAGTTCTCAAGATCAAATGAGTCCCCCAACGACTCCTTCGGCAACTGCAGCTTCTTCCAAGCGGGAGGAGCCACGGCGCGGACAGGAACAGTGGGGATGGGCCCCTCTGCAACCGCAATAGGAGAATTTTCTAGCGTCATTGGCGAGGACACATCCGAATCCTTGCTACGGGACCGCTTATGAGTCCCGCGGTCACCAGACTCGGGGGCTTCCCCTTCTTCCTCCATGGGGACCGTGGACCCCGACTTTTCCTCCTCCTCCGTTTTGTGAGGGATAATCCCTCCAGGATGAGGAGGAAAACTGGCATCCACGTTCCGGTCCTGCAATCAGAAGATGCATCATTAATCGAGTACTTGAAAACCAATCAAAAATCTATAAACACTCCACAGCAAAAAAAATACCTCAGGTGGAGGGTTATTAGAGTCGAAAGGAGACATGACCGGCTCGCCTGGGAGATCCTCCTTGGTGGTGTACTTGGTCACCAGTCACAATCTTCTATCTACCTCACCTGCAGAAATGCCCTCTGCAAATATGCGAGTGACATCGCCAGCACCGATCCAGCGGTACATCGGATGGACTCTAGCCTGCAGAGGCTGGATGCGATGACGCAACCATGTGCGAATGAGATCAGCGCCATCCTCTTCTTTTCCTATGCCGCCTTCGAGGTCGCACACACGCTGATACAGCATCCCTGTCTCCTCGGACTGGCCAGGCATCACGACATTCTTCTAGGAGCGCCTCCTCTTGCAAGCCCCCATGGGGTCGAAGGGCGCGAGTCCGTAGTGCTCTCTGTCGGCCTTCTTGTCTCTCCATCCTTGGACAGATGCGGTGAGCTTGATGTCGAAGTAGGTTACGGAGGAGTCGACATGGATTCCGCAGTCTCCTACGTCGTAGACTACCGAACCGGACGCCGACTGATGCTTAATCTTAAAAAGCTTTTTGAAGAGACCAAAGTGCGGCTCGACTCTGAGCCATCACTCGCAGAGAGTGATGAAACAAGAGATATGAAGAATCAAATTTGGGGACAACTGGTGCAGCCGGAGCCCATAGAAACAAAGAAGACCACTGACAAAAGGATGCAGGGGAAGAGAAAGACCTCGAATGATGAATGCAAGGAACATCACTCAGAAACCCGTAGGAGGGCGAGGGATTACCTCATCGCCAGGCACTCGACAGTCAGCTTTCGTGGATGGAAGTGCTCCATCTTGAGAAAGAGTGTGCAACTCGGAGGACTTGATGACAGATGCGTGCTAGGAGCCATTGGTGACGAGCGTCCCCGCACCTTTCTTCTTCCTAGAGGCACCGGCGCTGGTGCCCACGGCGTTGGTGCCTCCCTTCTTCTTGGCGGCAGCAATGGTGGCCGCAGATCCAACAACGACGCCTCATTTCTTTGTGCCCATCTTTCGATGGCGGTGAGAACGCAGGAAGTAGCTGGGGAATACACGCAGTTGGTCCAACGCCACAGAGGAGATGAGCGCAAGGAAACAGCAAGAGCAACAATGGCAAAGGATGCGAAAGAAAGAAGAGAGATGAGGAAAAATTACCGCAGCTGCGCCGCAACTTAACCTCCTCGTAGGTGTCATCCAATGGGCAGGAGAAACCCTATTGGACGCATGGCGCACATCGCCATCGATGCGTGGCGAAGGTGAATCACGAACCATCCCCCACTACTCCCATTACACATGAAAATAGAGGAGACGCAGTTAAAACAGAAGATTACGCACACCTAGTCAAATCAAAGTCAGAAAGTAGGACCCACTGCTCGCCACGTCCCGTCAAAACCACTCACGCGGGAAATTGAAGTTATCACATCATTATCCCTGACGTCATCAATTCTAACAGAAGAAGATTTTGACTACTTTAGTCCTTGCTCGAGTCTTCGACTCAACCAAGCACTCGGGGGCTACTCCTAACAGGAGCGTTGGCCATGCACCCGAAAGAATTTTTATACAGATGTACAAACTTCACGAAAACCCATCACTCGAATAAACGATTCGATTGTGAATTACGGGTTACTCTCATAGGGAGCGCTAGAAGCACATTCGACTGAAACAAGCAGCAAAAGACAACAGCAGTCACAGAAAGTTTTTAGTCCCCACTTAAGTCTACGACTCGAATAGGCACTCAGGGGCTACTCCCATATGGAGCGCTGGTCGCGCACCCTATGATTATTTTTCCTTGTACATCGTATTGTGTGTCGATAACATCCAAACTCGAATGCTATGGTGACTCCGCCTCATATTTTCCCTGCTAAGACACTATGTCTCTGGGCCACCCGAATCATCTCCGCGATGACAAAATTTCGGATGTCGCGCTTACAGCGTGAAGATAAGACCTGAACAAGACCTAGAAACGCATCTGCTGCGCACTACCAGAAATATATCCATGCCTGCAGGTATGATGAACATGCCTTGACAGACTCGTCGAGTGCTCACATTCATACACTGGAATTCGACTCTTGTAAGACCTCCACGGCCTGAGTCGAATTACGCCAACACTTTTCCGAATTCGAGTCAGGGGACTCGAGTTTGAGTAGGTTGTGTTGTTTTTCCCTAAGGCAGTTAACTGATATCGATACATCGGATAAGTGAGGCACGTATATCAACAATCCCTATGACACGAATAGAACACTCGAAAAACGCTCAGTCATGCACTTGAAAGACTTCATAAAGTCTCTAGTCGAATCTGTGATTCCACTGGATACTCGGGGGCTGCTAACATGGGCATACCTTACAAGTACTCGAGTTTGGCATATACGGACCAGATATAGTAGAAGCCCACGGTGTTGCCAAGGCCCAACGCAGAATTCGGGTGACCCACGGAGACTCCGATTGCTTGCAACGCAAGAAGAAGCTTAAGATAGAAAGTTCAAAAGGACGAACCCTAATCTATAACCGAATCGACCTACTACCTGAGACCTAGCCTGTATATAAAAGGCTAGGAGGGGGCGGCGAGGAGGATAATCACAACCCTTGTTTTCCACAACCATCGCCAGATTGCATCTGCGCACCCCCTGTAATCTTCGATTCCTTCGATAATTTCAAGAGAAGACAAGAAGGATTAGGGACCTCTATGAGGGGACTTTTCGTTTGCAGTACCAAACTTCCCGGGCGAGTGCACCACGGTACCCGAGTTGTCATTAATCACGTGGAGGGGCCGTAGTAGAATCGCCAATTGTCTAGATGGGCAAAATGGGGGTGAATACAAATCTAACGTCCAAACGGTCGTTTGAACCAAACGAAAAACGGTTGAACTCGAATACCGTCGTTAGGTCAACTCTTCTTCGCCCGCCCTGTCAGTATTCTCCGTTATATTTTGCGGTCGTGGACTAGCTTACCCCTGCGTGGACCAGATCCCTGAGTGGACCAGATCTATTTCTTTGCTCTGCTCTGGTCTTCTCCCCTACTCCCCTCCCCATAACATTTGCTCAGCTCTGGCTGCTCATCTCAGATTAGAGCTTGCACTTGCTCTAATTTGCATCCCATCCATGTCCGGTCAACCTCCCACGTGTCTAATCGAAGCTCGCAACCGTCGTCGTCGCATCGTCCGCCGTATCAGAGCTTCGTGTCCCTGGACTAATATCTCGCCTCTAGCTTCTCGCACGGCGGAGCGCGTCCCGTCGGGCGATCCAGGCCGGCGACCAGCCTCAGGAAGTTGCATGCTGCCGCACACCCCAGGCATGGTAGCCCTGGCACAGCAGTTCGACGACCACACTCTCATGGCCACCGTGCTGGGTGTCCGTCCTGCCGTGTCGCCGGTAGAGTTTCTGTTGGCTTTCAGATCTCATTTTGGGATCAAACGAAATGAGGTCAAGATTGAGGTATGCGCGGCGCCATTCGATTTTTTCGTCCGGTTCAAGCACAGCTCAGACACCGAGCGCGTTCTGCATTCTTCCTATTCTTTCGAGTGCTGGGGGGAGAAAATGAGCTTCATGCGTTGGCATCACGCCTGTAGGTGGGACGATCGCTTGGGGCAGCTTTGTTTCTTCTCCAAACTCGGCTTTGATGGCCTCCCATCGGATTCTCGGGAGCCGGAGGCCCTCAAGCAGGTCGTCAGTAGCCTTGGCGGCGAGCTGGTGGAAATCGTGCCACCGAGGGACAGATGGGTCATCGAGGTAAAAGCATGACTGAAAGATCCTAACACCGTTCCTAAGATGTACGAGGTGCAGATTCCAAGAAGGGCAGGGCGACAACTTTGCTGGAAGCACCCGATCATCATCCACCTGGAGGAGGTTCTAGAATCGGTACATGGCATTCAGGGCCCCGAAGAGGCTGCCAGAAAGCGTCCTCGTTGGCTGCAGTGTTGGCCTGGAAGGATCGATGGCACAAGACCACCACCGTTTCGCGACGGCGCACACAGTTTTGGTGGGGGAACTGGGTTTGGACGAGCTAGTGGTTCTGATTTCCCTCGAGTGAAGACAGAGCTCTAGGGAATTGCCGTGGTATGTGTGGCTAAAGAATTTGTAGTATGGAGAGCGTAGTAGGTAGTTAGCATCGACTAAAAATGTATAATAGTTTGAATCGATGTTGTACGTGTGTGTAATAGTTTGAAGTAGTATGTGTGTGTAGTAGTTTGAATCGATGTAGTACGTGTTTGTAATAGTTTGAAGTAGTATGTGTGTGTAATAGTTTGAATCGATGTAATATGTGTGGGTAATGAATTTGATGTAGTGTGTGTGTGTAATAGTTTGAATCGATGTAGTATGTGTGGGTAATGAATTTGATGTAGTGTGTGTGTAATAGTTTGAATCGATGTAGTTGAACACCGTGCTTTATAATTTCTGTGAATAACCAAGGACAACCTCATGAAAAGAGGGTGGTCTGGCAATGAGCAATGTCAATTATGTGGATGCCAGGAAAATGTAGTCCATCTCCTCTTCAAGTACAAGGTAGCTATATTTGTAACACATTGAACTGCAGGACCATTTTGCAGACAACACAAGACAAAGGAAAAATGGTTTACAGCATAGACAGCAGATGCAAAATCTGTAGTCTGGGATAAAAAATGTCAGTTAACTGGATTTAACCACGACTAGTAATTGAAGGAAATAGATACTTGATAGTATTTTCTTACAATAGTAGTACTTCCATACAAAAGGGTCTTATACCTGCACAAAAGTGGGCTAAACTTCCTACTACTTTATAGAAAAATTCGTCGGCATTTCACCTACAATTGCCATTCTTTAGTCTGAACTTAACTATTCTACACTGGAGAAACTACAGATCTCCACCAAACAAGTTGGCTAGCCAATTGCCTTGAGAGGACATAAGTTCTTTGATCATTTAACCCAAACTGATCTATTGCCTTCCCACCAAACTACAAGAAATCGGCATCGTTCATGCACGAGCGATTTGCATGCGCTAGTCCCGGTTTTAGTTGGACCATCCGCGCCGCCGCAATGATTTCTTCAAAACTGAAATTCAGCATCTCCTTCTTGGGATCGTAGGTCCGTGTGAAATCGAACCTGAATTTCGGCGCTGAGCTGATGCCCGGTGCCGGCTCCGGCTGTCGAACAGTCTAGCATGCTGAGTGTAGATGATTGGTCGCCGCCACGGTACACCCTCCGACGGTGCGTAGGATGGAGCATCTTTGCCGCAGACGGCGTGTTCCTAGCCTCCCCCACTGCGGTAAGGTAGCCCACGCCGAAGCATGCACGCGAGAGTTCCTAGACCTTGGCGCTGCCCTATTCGAGGGTGTGTACCCTCGACGGCATGCTCTCGTGGATGATTTGATACATACCTTGTTCCCACTGCCTAGAGCATGCCGTAATGCTGCCGCACGATTTCTCCACATTGCTCTCTTGGCCCTGCTTGCCGCATCTGGCACCGATGACGCCGTCGTTGCCGCCGCGGCCAATTCGGCACATTCAGGGAAATCATCCGCCTGGTAGGGCAATGGGAGACCGGCCTTGAAGTAGAGCTTCATGGCCTGCTTTAGAGGGGCTAAATACCCAAGTTTCGGCGGCTGTCGCAGTGACGGCTGTGGCTGCTTAGGCAGGGCCATGTTACCCTATGTGGTGCAGCGCGGAGGAGCTGCGCAAGGTGAACTGTGGTTTGTCGGAGAAGGGGAGTGAAAGACTGACAGTAGGTTTGGACTACGGGCATGCGTGAAAATAACCATCTCCCATTTCCTTAGAGGGTAATAATTCGACAGTCGTTGCATTAACCGCTCAAACTTTATTTCCCTTCTCGGCATAAGAGTGCGAACGTATTAAAAGATCGGTCGTGGCTATCCACCTCATCGGGCAATGTACCAAGACAGCTAGGAGATCGGGTTTCATTTTAGAAATGTTGATGACTATGCCCTTATGTTTATATGATATTATTTCTATGCCACCATGTACCGTCGATTGTAGCAACACCATCAGAAACAGGGGATGATGATGTGGTGTGTTTTCATTTTTTAAAGGGCATCAGAAACACGGGATGCCGACGTGGCATGTTTTCTGACTGGCGGGCCCGCCTCCTCCACCTTCGACGACGCGCATCCCAGGTTCGCGGGCTGGTGCCGCCCACCAACACATTATTGTGCAATTTTCCATGTGGAACCTGAATTCCAGCGCTGAGTTGATGCCCGCCGTCGAACACAGAGAATTCTAAAAGAAGCTACTAAAAATAAATACTATGAATTCTGAAAGTACTAAAATTAAATACATTACAATTTTGTCTGAAAGGTAATACGCATACTGCTGATCGAAATAATATAAATACAGTACAAATTTCTACTTTGAAAAATAGACCTGAAAATGCTAGCAAATAACCTAGGATGAATATAGGATTCATTCTCCCTTATATATTTCGTCATCGGCGGCTCCTTCATGCTACAACACATGTTCAGAGAACTCTCTCCATCTGCAATGTGCTGCTAGTATCTCGTCCAGAGGGTAAGGCCTTGGTGTATGTTCTAGACTTAAGCCATGCATTACCATTGTTGGTTCCTCTTCCCAGGCTTGAACCTCATAATCGTACAGTCTAATATAACCTGGTTTGACTGTGGGGTGTAACCTGGTGTCAATGGAGATAGACCGATTGTAATCAACAAAGAGGGCACAACTTCCAATGTCACCGACGGCCTCAAGAGAGCGGTTCTCCCTGTCCACCCGGTACAACACGGGTTGCCCTTTGGCGAAATCCCCATTCAACACAAGAATCATATCACCATCTGACTCAATAAGGTAAAATTTGTAAGTTCTGCGTACCTATTCAAAGACTGGGGCTGAAATTATTTTGGCCATCGTGACAGTGCTCGCGTGCTGCTCTAACTGGATGTTGGTCGACAAGATGTCTCCATTCTCAAGTAATGCATATACTTCCCCACGGAATGCCGTCATGCAGTCCATAAGCGTATCAGGAGGTGGCGAATAAAATCCTTCTCCAAATGATTCATTGATTTGCCCCGTTGGGGTGCTCCCATCGGCGCATGCAATATGATCTAGATAATCAGTGCAAACAAACTCAATCGTCGGGGACTTCATCACGATGACAGATTGTAGAAGATCAGATGGTATGTGTGCTTGAAACTCAGTGTTAGACTTATGAGTGATTGGGTTCAGAAGCCAAATCTGGTACGGCTCCACCCTCTGAGCAAGCACGATGACGCCATGATAAACAGTGACGAAGTAGAAGCTTCTGGAAGAAGATGGCATCAGTTAGCACTAAGATGTTTACAATGGAAAATACCAATAAATGAATGTTATATATATATTGGATATGAATGTGAACCAGCGATGGACATCCATTAGATTCGTCCTGAAGCAACGACCAGTGGCGAGGTTGAGGAAGGTGAAGTCGCCAACGTCTGGAAGTGTCTGATCTATCATGATCCAGTTGTTGAGATGGAATTCAGGCACCTTTAAAGTGCGGCACCAATCGGGGCAGACTTCCCGACAAGCAGCATAGGTGTCAACGTACTCCTCTTTCTCCAGCAAGTAGTCAGCGATCTTGTGAAGTGTGTCGGCCGGGAGATCGGACCAGTTCCTCTTCATCCGGCTACTGGCCATGGCTTACCTGCGGGAATGTTTTGATCGAGGAAGAAAGAAGAACTACCACTTTGAGGAGAAGAAGAATAGGAGAACAGACGAGGGAGACGAAGCGGAACTGCCACTACGAGGAGATGAGGAGACGAGGGAGAAGAAGCAGAACTGCCACTTCAAGTTTGGATCAATGGGCTTTTCTTTGGAACTAGCGCGTGAACCAGTCATGCACTGCATGCAAGTTTTGATCAAACAGACTGACATGTGGGACCTGCTAAAAAATTCCATGAAGTGCATAGTGCGCTGACAGGTGGCATGTTTTCTGACTGGCGGGCCCGCCTCCTCCACCTTCAACGGTGCGCATCCCAGGTTCGAGGGCTAGTGCCGCCCACCAACACATTATTGTGCAATTTTCCATGCTTTGTCGCAACCAGCTCCGCTCCTCTGCTCCTGCCGCCACCACTCCGCTTAGTCGTGCACTGCTCTCGTCGTCCCCTTGGGCCGTCGTCCTCCCGCACTCCCCTCCCTGCCATCCCCTCACGTCCCCTCCCCTCCCCTCCCTGCCATGTTTCCTTGCCGCCGTCCACCACCTAGGCGAGTCTGGAAAACGAAAACCGAGAGTCAGCCATTGGGTTAGGGGCCCAACGACGCTGGTGATCCGGATACCGCTCGGAGATGGATCCTGCGAGGCTTGAGAACACAAAGATGGGTCCTGCGCAGCTGGAGAGCATGGAATCTCCTTCAAGTATGGAGAGGATAGAGAACAATGAAACAGGGGAAGAGGAAGCGGGCTGCAGAGCTTTGGAGGTATGGAGCCCGGAGAAGGTGCCATGCGTGCACATTGAAGGGTAAGAACTGTGATTCCTTTTCTGCATACCCCAATTAGCGTTTCTAGTCCCGTGGTGATGGCAAGGATATGGGTTGGTAACCGCAGGACGTCTGTACAGCTTATCCTTGAGCATAATGCTTTGTCAAGGGAGCATGAAGGCACTGAAATGTGTGGCGGTGCAGATGATGATGAGAAAGCATATCCAGACGTGGCTGCTGACCCTGATAGAATGGAGAGTAGGTATTTGGTTGATTCAAACTTTGAGCCTGACTATGGGACTGATGAGGAAGAGGAATGTGAACATGTGGAAATGGGATCTAGATACGACGATGAAGACAAGGACAGGCCAGTGATACACTTTGACATGGACAATCCTACAATTGATGAGCGGAATGTCTTTGAACACACATGCAATGACACTGGTGGATCCATGTATGGTCTCTGAAGTGAACACACATTTTAATGACACTTGTGGATCCATATGTTGTATGTGAAAACAATAGTCATGAAATGACTCCAGTTGTTGATAGTAAAAAGAACACACATGCAATTACACTTATGGATCCATGTGAGGTCTCTGAAGAGAACACACATTTCAATCACACTGGTGGATCCATATGTGGTATGTGAAAAGAATAGTCATGAAATGACTCCAGTTGTTGTTAGTAAAAAGAGCACACATGCAATGACAGTGGTGGAACCATGTGTGATCTCTGAAGAGAACACACATGCAATGACTCTAGCTATGGTTAATGAGAATAACACACATGCAATGACATTGGTGGATCCAAAGGTGGATTGTGAAAAGACCACACATGCAGTGACTCCGGTTGTTGTTACTAAAAAGAACACACATGCAATGACACTGGTGGATCCATGTGTGGTCTCTGAACAGAACACACATTTCAATGACACTGGTGGATCCATATGTGGTATGTGAAAAGAATAGTCATGAAATGACTCAAGTTATTGTTAATAAAAAGAGCACACATGGAATGACAATGGTGGTTCTATGTGTGGTTTGTAAAAAGAACACACATGCAATGACTAAGGCCGTGGTTAATCAGGAGAACGCACATGCAATGACACTGGTGGATCCATAGGTGAATTGTGAAAAGGATACACATGCAATGACTCTGGTTGTTGTTAGTAAAAAGAACACACATTTCAATCACACTAGTGGATCCATATGTGGTATGTGAAAAGAATAGTCATGAAATGACTCCAGTTGTTGTTAGTAAAAATAAAACACATGCAATGATACTGGTGGATCCATGTGTGGTCTCTAAAGAGAACACACATCCAATGACTCTAGTTGTGGTTAATGAGAAGAACACACATGCAATGACACTGGTGGATCCATATGTGGATTGTGAAAAGAACACACATGAAATGACTCTGGTTGTTGTTAGTAAAAAGAACACACATGCAATGACACTGGTGGATCCATGTGTGGTCTCTGAAGAGAACACACATTTCAATGACACTAGTGGATCCATATGTGGTATGTGAAAAGAATAATCATGAAATGACTCCAGTTGTTGTTAGTAAAAAGAGCACACATGCAAATAACATGGGTGGATCCATGTGTGGTCACTGAAGAGAACACACATGCAATGACTCTAGCTATGGTTAATGAGAAGAACACACATGCAATGACACTGGTGGATCCATAGGTGGATTGTGAAAAGAACACAAATGCAATGACTCTGGTTGTTGTTAGTAAAAAGAAAACACATGCAATGACACTGGTGGATCCATGTGTGGTCTCTGAAGAGAACACACATTTCAATGACACTTGTGGATCCATATGTTGTATGTGAGAAGAATAGTAATGAAATGACTCCTGTTGTTGTTAGTAAAAAGAACACACATGCAATGACACTTGTGGATCCATGTGTGGTCTCTGAAGTGAACACACATTTCAATCACACTGGTGGATCCATATGTGGTATGTGAAAAGAATAGTCATGAAATGACTCCAGTTGTTGTTAGTAAAAGAAAACACATGCAATGACACTGGTGGATCCATGTGTGGTCTCTAAAGAGAACACACATGCAATGACTCTAGCTGTGGTTAATGATAAGAACGCACATGTAATGACACTGGTGGATCCATATGTGGATTGTGAAAAGAACACACATGAAATGACTCTGGTTGTTGTTAGTAAAAAGAACACAGATGCAATGAGACTGGTGGATCCATGTGTGGTCTCTGAAGAGAACACACATTTCAATGACACTGGTGGATACATATGTGGTATGTGGAAAGAATAGTCATGAAATAACTCCAGTTGTTGTTAATAAAAAGAGCACAGATTCAATGACACTGGTGGATCCATGTGTGGTATCTGAAGAGAACACACATGAAATTACTCTAGCTATGATTAATGAAAAGAACACACAAGCAATGACTCTAGTTCTTGTTAGTAAAAAGAACACACATGCAATGACACTGGTGGATCCATGTGTGGTCTCTAAAGAGAACACACATTTCAATGACACTGGTGGATCCATATGTGGTATGTGAAAAGAATGGTCATGAAATGACTCCAGTTGTTGTTAGTAAAAAGAGCACACATGCAATGACACTGGTGGATCCATGTGTGGTATTTGAAGAGAACACACATTTCAATGACACTGGTGGATCCATATGTGGTATGTGCAAAGATGAGTCATGAAATGATTCCAGTTGTTGTTAGTAGAAAGAACACACATGCAATAACACTAGTGGTTCCATGTGTGGTCTCTAAAGAGAACACACATTTCAATGACACTCGTGGATCCATATGTGGTATGTGAAAAGAATAGTCATGAAATGACTCCAGTAGTTGTTAGTAAAAAGAGCACACATGCAATGACACTTGTGGATCCATGTGTGGTATCTTAGGAGAACACACATGCAATGAATCTAGCTATGGTTAATGAGAAGAACACACATGCAATGACATTGGTGGATCCATAGGTGGATTGTGAAAAGAACACACATACAATGACTCTGGTTGTTGTTAGTAAAAAGAACACACATGCAATGAGACTGGTGGATCCATGTGTGGTCTCTGAAGAGAATACACATTTCAAGGACACTGGTGGATCCATAGGTGGTATGTGAAAAGAATAGTCATGAAATGACTCCAGTTGTTGTTAGTAAAAACAACACACATGCAATGACACTGGTGGATCCATGTGTGGTCTCTGAAGAGAACACACATTTCAATGACACTGGTGGATCCATATGTGGTATGTGAAAACAATAGTCATGAAATGACTCCAGTTGTTGTTTGTAAAAAGAACACACATGCAATGACACTGGTGGATCCATGTGTGGTCTCTAAAGATAACACACATGCAATGACTCTAACTATGGTTAATGAGAAGAACACACAAGCAATGACACTGGTGGATCCATATGTGATATGTGAAAAGAAGAGTCATGAAATGATTCCAATTGTTGTAAGTAAAAAGAACACACATGCAATAACACTAGTGGATCCATGTGTGGTCTCTAAAGAGAACACACATTTCAATGACACTGGTGGATCCATATGTGGTATGTGAAAAGAATAGCCATGAAAACACTCCAGTTGTTGTTAGTAAAAAGAGCACACATGCAATGAAACTTGTGGATCCATGTGTGGTATCTGAAGAGAACACACATTTCAATGACTCTAGATATGGTTAATGAGAAGAACACACATGCAATGACATTGGTGGATCCATGTGTGGTATCTGAAGAGAACACACATGAAATTACTCTAGCTATGGTTAATGAAAAGAACACACATGCAATGACTCTAGTTGTTGTTAGTAAAAAGAACACACATGCAATGACACCGGTGGATCCATGTGTGGTCTCTAAAGAGTACACACATTTCAATGACACTGGTGGATCCATATGTGGTATGTGAAAAGAATAGTCATGAAATGACTCCAGTTGTTGTTACTAAAAGAGCACACATGCAATGAAACTGGTGGATCCATGTGTGGTATCTGAAGAGAACACACATTTCAATGACACTGGTGGATCCATATGTGGTATGTGCAAAGAAGAGTCATGAAATGATTCCAGTTGTTGTTAGTAAAAGAACACACATGCCATAACACTAGTGGATCCATGTGTGGTCTCTAA